>JAJMDO010000107.1:5255-63129 GCA_030573635.1 Blastobotrys ciferrii
AAAAAAAAAAAAAAAAAAAAAAAAAAAAAAAAAAAAAAAAAAAAAAAAAAAAAAAAAAAACAGTATTAAAGAAACAGGAAGTAAATTGCCCATTAGTTAAACTAACCAGATGATTGGGTCGTCATTGAGCTCTGTTTTAAATCAATTTGGAGTGAAAGATATTGCAAAAGCATTTGTTCACGACAACACAGCTAGGTTACACTGTATCTCTTTCTAAAGAACAAATGCCATATCAATTTTTAAGCCTTAGTCTCGGATTGTAAGTAAACAACCCTTCGTCTACTCCTTTTCTTTTCAAAAGCGGCTTGGCAGCTTACGTCGAATATTATACTAGGGCGCCAGAACTTCGACAATTTAACTAGAAGGACTAGCGTTCTTATTTTTTCCTCAAATGAAGCAGAACTAGTTGGAATATTTTACAAAGGCCAAAGACTAGTACATATCATAAGTTACTATTGCATAGACGATTCTCTTTAAATACTGGCCTGAAGGCTGGCTCGATCCAACCTCGGCGAACGGCGAAGCAGCCCAGGGGATCTGAGTGCATATCTCCAGCAGAATTGACTGGCCACTAGGATTTGCTCATAGAATCATAGATAGAATCCGGACATGATTAATTAAAGGATAGTGATATGTAATTGGTCGAAGAATTGGTGACGGGGTTTCCTTTGGCGGAAGCCGGCGAGAGGTCCGACACACGGAGGTAACGCCCTTTACCCCTCGTTATCTCCCCGCATCGTGATGTCTTATCATTTTTTGGCTACCCGGCTGACGCACATTTCTTTTTTTTTTTTTAATAGCTCCGCTGTATAGTGACATAAGTGGTTGTTGGCTATTACCCCTCTCGATAGGAGAGGTGGGATGAGCCGTTTGGAAACTTTATAAATGGATCGACCAGCTCCTATGAAGGAGATCAATTTCAGTTCATTGCAGTAATGAGTACAGAACAGCCGGAGAAGTCGAAGAATGCGAGTGAGATCAACCAGGTGGAGCGGCCACCTAGTCAGGTCACCGAGATGGACAAGGATCATACTCAGACAGCCATCTTTGAGCTTGATGATAGCGTATTGCAGCGCAAGATCCAGCTTGTCAATGAGGCCATGAATGAGATTGGCTTCACCCCCTACCACTTTAAGCTCTTCTGTCTTAACGGTATGGGTTATGCTGCTGACTCCTTACTCACACTGATGCATTCTGTTGCTCAAGCTCAGATCAACAAGGAATTTAACAAGACGTTTGCTACCGTTGTCATGGCAGATTACCTCGGTCTATTTGCTGGTGCCCTTTTCTGGGGGTTCATTTCTGATATTATTGGTCGAAGGATTGCCTTCCATACTACTCTCTTCATTACTGCAATTTTCGCTATGGCCACCGCTGGTGGTATGAGTTACGCCGCTGTCTGTACCCTCGGCGCCTTTTCATATTTCGGTGCTGGTGGTAACCTTGTGTTGGACTCGGTCACATTTTTGGAGTTTCTCCCGTACAACAAGCAATGGATGATCACCTTCATGGCAATGTGGTGGGGATTGGGTCAGCTCATTCCCACTGGTGCCTCCTATGCTCTCATTCCTCCATACAGTTGTGAAACTGCCGAGGGATGTACTCGTGAACAGAACATGGGTTGGAGATATGTATACATTGTTAGTGGTGGTGCCGTTTTGATTGCTGCTCTACTCCGAGTCTTTGTTATTCGCATGTGCGAGACTCCGAAGCACGATCTGGCTGCTGGTAACGACGAAAGAGTGATTCGCACTCTTGACAAGGTTGCTGCTTCTGGGAAGCGTATCAACCCTCTTACTTTGGAGGATCTACAAGCGTGTGGAACTGTCAAGAATGACACACACAATAAATCCTTCCTACAACTCATCAACCCTGCTAGTGCCATTATCGAGTTTGGCAAGAATGCAAAGGGACTGTTTGCAACAAAGAAGCTTGCGTTCTCCATGGTTCTCAACATGCTTTCCTGGGCATTGATCGGTCTATCGTTCTCACTCTTCAGTGCATTCCTTCCAACATTTCTCCAAACCCGAGGAGCCTCGCTGGGCGATGGGTCCTTGAAAACCACCTTCAGAGATAATCTCATCGTCGCAACTGGCGCAATTATAGGCCCATGCATGGCGACGCCATTGGCCATGTACTGGAGCCGAAGAGGAACGCTTTTCACTGGAGCGATACTTACTGCAGTTTTCATGTTTGCTTATACAGCAGTCAAGACCCCTGCAGGGAATCTGGGCTTCAATTGGGCTACCAACACTTGCTTAAACATGTACTATGGGTCACTTTATGCATACACCCCTGAAGTCATGCCCTCGAACCACAGATCCACAGGTAATGGACTTGCTGTTAGTTGCGGTAGAATCATGAGCGCCATTGCACCAGTGATTGCATACTATGGTGATACTGCAAGCGCTGTTCCCATCTATGTCATGGCTGCCTGCTTCATTGTCAACGCCATCATCGCCTGCCTCTTCCCATTCGAGGTCAAGGGCAAGAACTCTATGTAAAGATGTACAATCACACAAACTCACACAAACACTGCTTATTTATCTGTCAACATCGTTTCACTTATCAACCTCTGTGGTTGTCGAGATACTTATGTGTTTTCTATTTCCTGTGGGAGAAGTATTGGCGGCCAACGCCGTCAGAGATTGTTTACCGTTAAATACATACAATAACACGTACACTCATGGGGGTAGAGAGGCCGTTTGCCGTTAAATACATACAATGACACGTAAACCCATGGGCATGTATCTTCGGACCAAGCCTTCAGAGCCCGCCCCAAGGAAATACACTCCGCAAACAGAAAAGTTACTATAAGATAACATTAAGTAAATATTTAGTTCCATTCGTTCATTTTAGCAGTGGAACCGTAGCCAGCAGCAGAAGATCTGTCGTAGACGCCTTTTTCCTTTGAAATTTTCAGGGCTTCGGCGATCGCTTTTTTCAGGTTTTCGATAGCCTCGTCAGTGATTTGATGATGAAGAGAGATTCTTTCATCCTGGAGCTTAACGTCATATTTTTCACACTGCTCAAGGAGTATGTCCATGCTGAGTTTAGATTTTTCTGCATCAATGAAGTAAAAGTTTGTATCGACAGGAATTTGTGGAACAACTCCCATTTCAGCAAGGTCCTTTTCAAGCTGTTTGGCACGAGCATGAGTTTCCTTCATGGTTGGCCAAATCTCCTTGATCGCAACCATGGCTGCAGAAGTCAACAAACCGGCTTGACGGATACCTCCGCCCTGCTGCTTGCGGAGCCATCTTGCACGAGCAATGTTATGCTTCGTACTGGCGAGCACACCACCAATAGGAGCACCCAGACCCTTGGAAACACACATGGAGACAGTGTCGAAATGCTTGCAATAGTCCTTTAGAGAGTGGCCCGTGGCTGCAGACGCATTCCAAAGACGCGCACCGTCACAATGCACCTGGATCCCATTCTCATGTGCAAATTTAGAAATTTTCTCAATCTCCTCCATGGGAGTAACAACACCACCGATGGTGACTTCTAGAGAAATCACCTTGGTGGGCGCCGTGTGAATGTCATCTCCAAGAATAACATTTTTCTTGACATCCTCCAACGTCATGTAAATGCCATTAGCCGGGTGAACGGGTGTGCACATGGCTTGAGAAAGAATTGCCAAACTGGAGCCTTCTTCAGCATACACGTGACCTCGGTAATCGCACAACACAGAGTGTGGGGGCATGGTAAGCAGACAACGCACACCAATCTGGTTGCCCATGGTCCCAGAAAGCATGAACAGAGCATCTTCCATTCCAGTCAAACGGGCAACCTCCTTCTGAAATTCATTGGTAGTCTCATCTTCTTCGTATACATCATCTCCGACCGATGCCTTCATCATCGCCTCCATCATCGATGGGGTCGGGGTCGTGAACGTATCACTACGGAATTCATTTGATACTCTGGAAGCTCCGCTGGTCATTTCTAACAGTGTCGATACAACATCAAAGGCGGGCCGTGCGTGAAATATATAGTTGTGTGGGATGAAGCCATAGCACACAGTGACTTTCAGTGTACGGTAACCCACGGCGGATCTGAGTCATGCACATCCCCGCATCCGATTCGTTATTATACCCAACCGACCCAAAACTCAACTCCAAAAATCCTTCATTTTTCTGCCAGACAGTATAATCTGGCTTGCAATGTAAACTTTAGTTCCTCCTTTTTAAAAAATGAAGCACAAAGCTTCTTCTGCTTCATGGAAGGTTGCGCAGATGGGCCAAACCTCGACGGTGCCGAATCAGGAGGAGCTTGGGCCGGGCATTGTCCACAAAGTTCCACCTCTACTGACATAATTTGCCTATCATTGTTTTTTCTTCAACCCATTGCCTAATAATAATACTTCTTTTATTCTTCTTATTCCAGCAAAAGGAAGCAAAGCATTATTCCATTGTCCAAATCTCGGCGAAGCCGACCCTGGGTGTTTGGGGGCTTGCCCCCCAAAAAATTAAACGAGTTTGCAGTTATCCATTATTCCTAATTGGGTTAATTGGCTTAAGCATACTCTTTTTTCCAGTAAAAGAAGAGAAAAGTGTTACTCCGCTTCGCAGTAGATTATAGACACCCCAAACTCCGACGACACCGACTCAGAGGGTCGGGGGGGGGGGGGCTGCATGAAAGCATGATCAAAGGCGGATCACAGGAAACTCTATAGTGGATCCGTGTTCATTTAGGGGTCTCAAGCCGGACCTTTGTGTGCCAGGGTAGAGGCCCGAGTTAGAAAATTAGCGAGGTTGCGTGGGAGTAAAGATAGTGGGTTATCTTTCGGACGGTCGGATTTCCTTTGCGAGGAGAGGTATGATAACATCCCGCGTGGATCGGTTTAGAAGAACGGTTATTATGTTCCAGGATAAAACTTTAAACATTTAGGGATGCAGATCGTGATCAACATGCATGCGGGCCAAAATAATTGTTGGTGGGATGAGGGGTGGGGCTAATCTATTACTCCACTTTTGATATATTAGAAGGTAGTTTTACGTTTCCTTGGTCTAGGAACTTTTTTTTTACGACGGTAATATGGGGGGTCAAAATAACGCCAACCAGGGAGGGAAATCTGGTGTCTTTGGAAGTGCTGTTTTAATCACAGTCATTGCCGTGGTTTTGGCAATTGTTAATCCGAACGCTAAGGAGTATTTGACGTCCTTTTTTGCTTCTGATTCCATTTCTGAAAGGTATTTGCCCGGGGCATCTGCTCAATTCGGCGTGTGTGAACAGTTACCCAGGCTTGAACCCAAGAACAAGGAGGTTGAACGGTTCCTTCGAGATACAGTTGAATCCCCGGAATACCACAAGGAGATTATCAACAAGCTCTCTGGGATTATTCAAATCCCATCGGAGAGCTATGACGAGCTGGGACTGATTGGTGAGGACGAACGATGGGACGTTTTTTACAAGATGGAGGATTATATCAAGGCCAAGTATCCGACTGTCTTCAAGAATGTCAAGCTGGACCATGCCAACACTCATGGGCTGATTCTGACGTGGGAGGGTAGTATCCCAGCTTCGGAAGCAAAGCCCATCCTTATGTTAGCCCACCAAGACGTCGTCCCTGTTTTGGCTGATACGGTCGATGATTGGACTCATCCTCCGTACGAGGGCTTCTACGACGGTGAGATCATTTGGGGCCGTGGTGCAACAGACGATAAGGGATACTTGATTTCAATTATTGAAAGCTTGGAGCTGTTGATCAAGAGCGGGTTCAAACCCAAACGAACCGTCATCCTGGCATTTGGCTGTGACGAGGAAATCAGCGGTGAAAACTGTGGCCGGCCTATTTCCCAGTTCCTTCACAATCGTTATGGTGATGATGGCATTTACCTGATAATGGATGAAGGATCTGTTGGACTTCAGCGAGAGTTTGGTCAATCGTTCGCCATGGTCAGTGTTTCAGAGAAGGGCTATCTAGATGTTGGCATCAACGTGACGTCAACTGGTGGCCATGCCTCGACACCGCCGGATCATAACACTATTGGAATCATGTCTGAGATTATTACTGAAATTGAAGCCAACCCCTTCCCCGGAAAGGTAACTACAAAGAATCCAATGTTCAGCTATTTGGAATGTGCCGCAGTCCATGCGCCCGAGAAGAGCTATCCATCTGAGGCCAGAAAACGTCTTGATCAGGTCTCCAAATGCTCTCCCAAGGCTGAACAAGAACTCGCAAAAATTCTTGATGATATGCGATATTACTTCAAAACCAGTCAATCGGTTGGCAAAATCAATGGAGGAGTCAAAATCAACGCCATCCCCGAAGCTGTTACAACGTTGGTAAACCTTCGTTTGGCTGTAGAAACTTCTGTTGCCGAGGTTAAGAAGCATTACGAAAGTCTCATCGGACCAATTGCTCAAAAACACGGTATGCTCTTTGAAGGTTTTGACTCCACGCATGAAACCTCAGAAGTGAGGAAAATCAGTCTCTTTGGCGTCGATGCATTAGAACCGGCCCCTGTTTCCCCTCTAGACGCTGAACAATTCAAGATTCTTTCAGGGACCATCAAAAATACACTAAAGCCCCTAGAAAATGACAGTGAGCTCATCGTTACCCCATATCTCATGCCTGCAAACACAGATACCAAGTTTTTCTGGAACGTGACCAAAAACATCTACAGATTCACTCCAATCAACTTGGTCCAAAGTCTTAACAGAGCCCACACCACTGATGAGTTCATCCGCGCTGAAGAATTCGTCAGAGAGCCTCTCTTCTTTGCCTCTCTCATCCTAAATGCTGATGATGCTGTATAGATGTAAAAAATTCATTCATGATCTATCTTAAATTACTGGGGCACGCCCCCGCACTCCCCAAGGGTCGACTTCGCCGTGTTTTGGGGTATGGTATTCAATAGATAAGCATCCTTCTTTCCCAGGAACAGAAGCAAAAAGCGTGGATTCACTTCACAGACGGCTTAGTTGCCCAACCCCGGCGAACTTGAAAGAGTTCACGTTCACCCCAGCGATTAATAACTGTCTAATAATCAAATGATGATAATAAATAAGTAACTAAATAACCGTTCTTCTGCTTCTCAGAAAACCATTTGACTATACAAACCTTTCGCGAAGCAGATTCAGGAGGGTGCAGGGGGCCCTCTAATTCAACCCGGGAGTGGTCTCGCCCCCAGATCCCCTGGTCTCGCTTCGTTCAAAAATATGAGCCCTTTGTTCGTTCTATTTGATTGATAACTCACAGTTTCATGGGCTGCCTTCGAAAGGGCCGGCGCCTGGGAGAGGGGTGCATGCATGCACAGGGGTAAAAGATGAGATGAGGACGTGGGAATTTAAAAGTACCTTCGAAATTTGCGGGGTCATGTGATCTACGTGGGGCAGAGATAGCAAAAAGGCGGTAAAGTGCATGTTTTAGCATGCATCAGATACCAGTGGCGGAAATGGGGTGTCTCAGTTGTCAATCCCCGGAGTGATGGCCGAAAATATTGTACTCCTTATCTGTTGCGTGGGATGGAGGGGATCAGTGAAACATGCGGGGCACGAATATGCACGATGGCTATAGGGATTAAGGTTTATACTAGAGTGATCAGAGTGACAATCCTTAATTTCGCTCGGATAAAATTGGTCTCCCCCTCAACGTGTGGGTTCCAGAATTGGAGGGGAAGGTTTGAAACCGGTTCTGGGATAGGGATGAGCTGGGGAGATTGAGTTTTTGAGAGCACTGTGGGGTGCTTGAGAAGCTGGTAAATTATGAACGATTGACAAGAATATGCTTGCAAGCAAACGATTGACAATAATTCCGGATGGTGTTCCCAATTCGGATGGATGTTTCTTTTATCGGTATACCATACGCTGCTTGTGTGGGCTGGTAAAAAGAAATTAACTATATTCAGCCATCCTGGAGCTCCGAATCAGAACACGTTATGTTGTTTACTCCACTTTATTTCTTACTCCGCTTTACCACCTGCCACGTAAGAGCGTCAGGTATATAAGAGGGCCTTTGCAGGCCTTTGGAGGGCATCAAACACAAGATAAAAACTTACCATCCTCACGAACAAATGACTGTCACCAAGAAGGCTCAACCATTCAAGAAGGCTCTCCACTTTTCCGAAGAGGAGTTCAAGCAGAGACGTGAACGTGCTTTGGAATTGATGAAGAGAGAGAACCTTGATGGGTTTTTGATGACCAAGCAGGAATCTCTTTATTATCTCACTGGCTTTGATACTTTTGGTTATGTCTTCTTCCAGGCCATGTACTTTCACAAGGATGGAAGTATGAAACTCATCACCAGAATTCCTGATCTCCGCCAGGCTCTTTACACCTCAATTCTTGAGCAAAAGGATGTTATCATCAGATCCGATGATGCCGGAAGCAACCCAGTCTCTATGGTTCCAAAAGTCTTGCAGGATTTTGGCATCAATTCTCCCTCCAAGAGAATTGGATACGAACCAGACTCTTGCTCCTTGACCCACAGACTTGGTAAGAAGTTGGAAGAAGCTGTTGAGGGCCTCTGCACTTTGGTTGATCATAGTGACCTTCTCACTCGTGAGCTCAGAATTGTCAAAACTGAGACTGAAATGAGAAAGGTTAGAAAGGCCGCTTACTTGGCCGATTTTTCCTTGGTCAGGGCTCTCAAGCTGGCCAAGCCTGGTGCTTATGAGGGTGATCTGTGGAGAGAGATTGTTGGTACTGTCTATGAGGGCGGTGGTGATGACCCTGCCAATGAAAACATTCTTGTTTCCGGGAACAAGGCTGTTCTCACCCGTTACTCTACCGGAAAGGATAAGATTGATCGTCAACTTACCCTCGAGCATGCCGCTGTCTACAAACACTACCATGCCTGTTTGATGAGAACTATCCCAATTGGAGGAGTTACAAAGCTTGCCAGACGGATGCATGAAGTGAATGTGCTGCAAATGAAGGCATGCATGGAGGCTCTCAAGCCAGGAAGACAGATCGGTGATGTCTTTGAGGCCTATGCTAGAGTCGCTGATGAAAATGGCTTCCGTGACCAGAGATTTAATTCTTGTGGCTACAGCTTGGGTGCTACCTTCTCCCCAACTTGGATGGACTTCCCGATGTTTGTTAGAGGTCAGGATGTTGTCGCCAAACCAGGCATGGTTTTCTTCATCCATATCATTCTTATGGATAAGGCAACTGACACCGCCAGTTCCGTTGGTCAAACTGTTGAGGTCACTGAGGATGGCTGCGTTTCCCTTTCCAAGCTTCCATTCTGCCTCACCCGACGTCAGACTATTGCTGCCTGGAAAAAGATCAAGAAGGAAGACTATGGCTTCACCTCTGAGGAGGAGGAGGATGGTGAAAACCTTCAAGATGTCGAAATGTCGGATGGCGATGTTGACGAAGAAGACTTTGAGGTAGAATACGACTTCAGCGAGTATCAACCGGCTGCATCCCTCGGTGATCCTACGCAGTCTTCTTAGCCGAACATAGAAGTAGCCTCCTGCTTAGATAATTGAAATAACTTGACAAGAAAATCTCTTTCCTAGAACTTGAGCATTTCTGGGGCTGGTCCAAACCACCCGTTCCGCGAAGTGCACTGACCTATACTATCCAATCCTCTGGATTATTTTCTGTATAATATAAAAGAATACTGGTTTCTGAAATAAGAACTAAGTGACATAGTTCACGGAACACACAAACAGGTTATACTGAAAACCGGGAAGCAGTCCCTGTTTGGGCTCTGTGGGCTTGCCACCTGTAAGGTAGAGGACTTGAGTATTTCATTTCTTATAATGATTCTAAGGGCCTTGTTTTATATGTGGCTGAAAATAGTGTTAATAGGGTTAAGAAAATAAAGCCCATGAGACATGTAACGCTGTACTCGAGCCATACATATCTTTCCATGGACCAAGCATTGACAAATCCGTTGTAAAGGGTTGCAAAATTTGACGACATCCCTATTATCGTTGACAGGTTCGTTGATGCATGTTTTGGAGCCCAAGAGGAAAGATAAGAAGTTGGCAGTCCAATCAAAGTGATGTGGGCGCAAGCGGTAAACGCCAGTATTGAGATGCTGAAGACCGTAAGATCATATGAGAACGTACCAACGAAGAGACAGCCATGTGTGAACACGAATGATAGTGTGACTAGTCCAGTGGTAAGAAGACTGTAAAGGACATGCTGATGTGTTGAAAGAGATGGCGATGATTTTCTGATCAGGATCGCTGACAGGCTGTATGAAAGTAATGCTAGATTAATGACAATTTGTTGCTGTGGGGTGTTCAGCCCATAGGTGAATTCCAACGCTTCTGCCACAATGTTGAGAATGATTCCATTGCCAAAGTGAATACAGACAAATGGGAGAATAAATCCTGTTATGATGTATTTTTGGGTGGAGCCAGAGCACACCAGTTCTTTGGGAGAGATGTAGTCGTTTGAAGTACATGCCATTTTAAGCCCTGCCATCTGTTCATCTACCGATGTTCTGGAAGATGTTTGAAACCTCTCAATCAATTGACGACAATTATCAACATCCCCCTTGTAAATCAAGTATTTGAATGATGGAATGTAGCTGTTGCAAATCAAAATAAGTTGAAGTACTGGTAAAACCATTTGATACGCCGACAAGCTTCTCCATGGTTTGGTATGGTCACTCGAATTCCCACAAAGCAACCCAATTGGCAAAAGAATACTATAAGCCGTTTCCACATGTTCCTTGTATTTTGGAGGTGACAATTCACTGAGTAGCCCAGATGCTGCTGTGTTGGAAATGTAAGTTCCCAAGCCACAGAGAAACCGAGCCAGAAAAAAAGACCAATACCCTAAGCAAAGAGACTGAAAGCATCCTCCGAAAAGAGTAATCCATGTTCCCCAGATCAACAGTCGGCTCTTGTCTTGTCTTTCCCACGTCCCACGTTTCAAATTATGCAGACAAAATCCTGCCAACCCACCAAACCCGGCGCCAGTGGTTAACAAGTTCAAGGAAACACCCGGGAGAAGCTGAAACTCGTCCTTCCACTGTTGACATAAAAAAATCACGTTCAAAACACCAAGAACGTACCCATTAGCTAGCGGAGTCATCAGCGGACCCAAGAGTACCAACATCAACTTTACAAGCGGAGGGCCTTCAAGCTGTTTTTGTGGCCTTTTTTCATGATAATAATCCTTTCCATTGATCAGAACCCTTTGATGCTTCAGCTTTGACTCCGCAATTGCAACAGCCATACTAACGTTATTCTAAGTCTCCCCTACACAAAACTCCACGAACATGATAACTTGCAATATATATCCCAGGTGCGGGGTAGCCCCATCATCAGCAAAAAAAGAAATTCCGAGGGGTGTTTTATCTACTTGCATAGCTCCACTTCTACATACGCGGGATACCATGTTAGATAGTGAGAACTAGGTCTAAAGAGCTGTGAATTGCCTGTGTTTTCTGGGGCTAAGCCCCTAGACCCCCTGGTCCAGCTTCGCGGAAGGATTTAATTTGGGCTCCTACAATCAGTGTATTTTGGTTAACCCGTTAAAGTAGATTAGCAAAAGACCTATTGCACTAACTGTTGATATTGCCCACTTTTTGATTTACCTGGTTTCCGTACTCCATATGAATTTGGCCCGTGTAACCGTGTCATCTAGGTCTTCCGTCCGCCCGCGAGCTAATTGTAATGTTATCTATAAATATAAATGTCGGTCACCGGAAAACCGGCACCGATACTTGACCAAATATATTTTATCGGCAATCAAAAACGTTTCGCGAAACTTAGCTTAGCTAGCATGTCTCTTTCTTTTGTGGGAAGTAAGAACCTCCCCAATGTTGCTTAGAAGCAAACCGAGCAATTTTTTTTTTTTTTTTTACCTTTTACCTCAATGGATGGAGACCTCCAATGCCCTTCTGCGAAGCGGAACAACGTTTCCTGTTAAAAACAGCCCTATTACACCCATTTAGACGGAAATACTAGCTGTACCTGGTTGCGGAATTCGCGGCAGTCGCATACTTTCTATATTATGCTTCTCAGGGGAAGCGCGCTAATTTCGCGCATGTTGATCAGCGCGCCGAGAGTGCGGCTGGAAAGCTTAAAAGCTAGTTACCAAAAACGCTGTTTTTCCTTAAATTTTTTTTTTTTGGAAAAATTTGATATAAGCTTAACTGGCAGAAAAAATTACTGTATAAATGTTTCGTTGCAGGACTGCAGGGGCCAGCCCCCTGCACCCCCGTGGCTCTGCGAGGCTTCAACGAACAGAAAGAATAGAACACTACCCATAGCCTCGAGCGAAGCGAGCTCAGGGGGTCTGGGGGCATGCCCCCAGAAACTTTCCTGTGTTTGGATTGCAGGGGATCAGCCCCGCACCCCCGTGGAGCTGTAAGGCTTCATCGAATGGAAGAATGTACCTCTACCCATAGCGTCTAGCAAAGCGAGCTCAGGGGGTCTGGGAGTAAAACAGCTAGTTCTGGGTTAGGATTGCAGGGGGCTCCCCCGCCGCACTCAATCGAGTCTCAGGAAGTCATTCTGCAATAGCCGTCTTCTAAGCAAAATTACAATATGTGGATTTGGCTTTTGCAGGCCATATGATAGACAAACCCGGCAACTGCAAACGAGACCAGCGGGGTTGGTGGCCCGCCCCAAAGACCAAAATGAAACTTTCTATTCTAAATGATTGGACCTGAGAGTTGGCATTATCTTCGATTTTGGCTTGGCTGTAATATTCACGCGGCGACAAAATTTCATGAGTGTCTTAGCGACTGCAAAAAACACGAAAATTATGAGGGCGTTATGTTCGTTCCAAGTCCAGACCTGCCCCGCAAAAAAAAATTACTCTGTAGAAGACGATCAGCTACCCAATGCGTAGAGTTGCAGTGATCAGTTACCAGACAAACGGATCCTTACACTGCGATATTTTTACCAGCAGCAATTCCGGTGGGAACGGCTAACAGAAAAGGAAGTAAAGATTACTGGTAACCGTGCTCCCGTGCATGTTTCCGTCACGGTAATGCCATGCGGCTGAAACAAATGATGCAAGGGTAATCTGGTCTCTCTTGAAACCATGGGCCAACAACAATCGGGTCAACCAACACGACATCGCACTTTCGAAAAGACCTTTGCGAAGCGGGCCTTGGGGGACTATGGACGAGCCGCAAAAAGGCCACACAACCGCCGAGGTTTCCGTGCCATGTGTATATGCATGGTTACATCGATATAAGCAGACCCTAGAAAAGCGAAATGTAAAAGTATGTAAAGGCGGAAGTCACGTGATATGAGGATGTTAAATTTCAGTTGGGAGGGGAATGCGCGTTTTAAAAGTCAATGTTTCGTAACTTTCTTTTCCCGGGGCACCACCCCCAACTGTTGAATAGAGCGCCTCAAAAACCGCGGCGTTTTATAACTCTGTATTGGCATTGAACAAATGTGTTCGTAAAATGGTCTGAAGCCGTGCACTGTGTAGTTGTAACGTTAGTTTGGAAACAAAAGTGTAGGCGAATAAATATGCGAAACCGGTGCTGGGTGTCCGATAACGGCGGTCATCCGGAGGGGAAGGGATCGGCGTTAAGGAGGACCGATCGAACGGCCCTATTTCCACGATAGGAAGGCGGATTGAGTCATATATTCAGCCAATGGGAGTCGAGAGTGGGTGGTGAAAATTTTTTAGCTGTGGGTATATAAGGGAAGGGACATATCCCCCAGGATTTTTTTTTTTTTCCTTTTTTTTTTTTTGCACACCAAATTCGTTTTCCTTTCCCATTTTAGAAGTACATTTTTTGATTGAGACCAGAGAGAATACAGCAAAGATGTCCTTCTAAACGTTTACCGTCGCGTACCTGTTAAAAAC
The DNA here is from genome assembly GCA_030573635.1 of Blastobotrys ciferrii. Lineage (NCBI taxonomy): Eukaryota > Fungi > Ascomycota > Dipodascomycetes > Dipodascales > Trichomonascaceae > Blastobotrys > Blastobotrys ciferrii. Next base: position 19,005 of record JAJMDO010000107.1, read on the forward strand.
GAATTATTAAGAAAACAAGTTATTAAAGAAAGAAACAACAACAACAAAAAAGTCTTAAAAAGTTATTTTTAAGGGACTTTTCCAAATTTTATCAACAATGACGTCGTTACAACTACTTTCCTGTCAAGCGTTCCTACAATCCTGTTTTTCACTACGATAATTGAACGAAGAAGAAAAATCAAACCAATGAACCCAGAAATGAATCCACCATCTGCTATTGAGTCCGCCAAGTTCATGTGGGGCAGCGGGCCCCTTTCTCCCCAAGTTGAAGGCGAGATTTCCCTCGACCACACAAAGTACTACAACCACCAACAAGATGAAACCCTTAGCCAGCTCTTTACTCCTTCTACTGGCACCATTTCTCCCAAGGAGTTGATTGGAAACGATATGTTCCCTGATCTCGGCAATGCTTCTCCTCTCTTTGAAGATGCTGATCTCGGAAACATCGATTCCTGGGAGTCTCTCTTCCCGGCTCCTGTCGACGAGGAAAAGGCATCCGGAAAGGAGCAAGAGCCACAAACAAATCCGCAAATCAAGCAAGAGCCAAAAGAAGATGAGGGTGCCACTGTTACCAACTCATCCAGAAGCTCAGCTTCTGCCAGCCCGGCACCTTCTGCGTCCAACCCGAAGAAGCGTAAGAAGAGCGCTAGTCCCGATGATCAATCACCAAAGTACAATGAAAAGAAGGACGAGATGGGATTCACAATATACTCGAGAAAGCCTCGTTCCACGCCATTGAGCCCTGTTGTGGTTCCCGATGGCCAAGATTCAGTTGCCGTCAAGCGTGCAAGAAACACAGAAGCCGCCCGACGCTCTCGTGCTCGTAAAATGGAGCGAATGTCCCAACTCGAACAAAAGGTCTCTGAGTTGCTGACTCGCAATGCAGAGCTCGAAAGGCAAATCGAAGAATTGAAGAAGAATCAAAAAGATTAATCTTTAGGTAATTTTTATGGGTTTAATAATAATCATCTTTCACTAAGACTACTATTAGCATCCTTTTGGATGTCGAACTTTTACTCCCAGTCGACTTATCATCCTTCTTGAATTTCTATGTTTTAACAAGCCTTAGTTAGATACTGCATGGCTATACTTCGGAGTAAGAGGAAACTTTTGCCCCGAAAATTAAAGCGTTGAACTCTTAATGCTCATGTTCTTTTTTTAGATTATAAAACCCATGTTCAACAAACTAGCATAAAGTTCTATAGGTATTAATCTCTCAGCGGTACGTGGGAGATAAAACTCGCCTCCTTAAATAGAGCGTTGTGTACGCGCATGAGCCATTTTGTGTTTGTCCCAGCGGTGAAAATTTCACGACATAATAGTACTTCCAGTATCCATGAGTAGCAGTATTCCAATCAACGTTGTAGGTGGACGGGCGTTGATATACGATATTGAGCATTTGAAGAGACTAAGAGAGGAATATCACATATGCGGAACACTTGTTGGAATTCTACCGCAGGTCCCTCAGCAAAATGTCTTCATGGGGCTTCCGTTGGAGCTGATGCCGGAGGACGTGTATTATTTGGTCGAAGATCTGAAAGTCGCACATGTGGTTGATGACAAAGCTGTCCACAAAAGTGCTGTGGAGAGAGTTAATGAACGTGATCTTGAAACCCTGCGAAAGAAGCGAAGTGAAGAACAGGAAGCTCAAATGGCAGCCCACCGGGAAATGGCATGGAGGAAACGTCAGGATGCACTTGAACGTAAAGCGAAGAAGAAGGGGGAAGTGTTCATACCTGAAGGTGAAGAAAAGAAGAAGGAGGTGCTTGGATCCATGGCCGATGCAAGTTCCAACGTGGAAATTCCATCGACATCCAACGAGCTGCCTGGTTATGACACATTCCGACATCAAGGTGGCATTTCTCAGTTGCTTGTAAGACCAAGCGTTGGCCGATATAACATGTATAAATACCTGCATGAAAAGGGATACTTCCTTTCCCCAGGAATCAGATTCGGTGGTCAGTTTCTAGCCTACCCTGGTGACCCGTTACGGTTCCATTCACATCATACAGCTATTGGATTTGAAGATGACGAGAAGTTTGGTGTCTTGGATATTGTCGGCGGTGGTAGGTTAGGCACGGCAGTAAAAAAATGCTGGGTGGTTGGTGCCCAGAACGATGAGGAATACAGAGCCTACAGCGTTGAATGGGCTGGCTTCGGCTAGTTTTGGTATTATTGGCGAGGCTTAGTATGTTTGGACTGTCTGGTGGAGTTCCCCTAGGCACCCAATGTCGGCTTCCTCGAAGTTTAACTAGTCTTGAGGTTCCGCGATATAACAGTTGTGGCTTCTTTATTATCAAGGAGGTCAATCTGACGTTTTCATCATCCAGAACACCTGTGCCATCTTCACCGGTTGACGGGGCTGGAATATTCTTCGGTAATGTTTTCATCTCACAACATTCGTTTCGATCTTTAACATTGAGTCTATATATCGGTGGATCGACTTAGTTGAATATCATGTTCAATATTAATATCAACTTTACACTTCTTCGGATTAATATATTAGTTATATTGTACTACCAGGTCTTATTGCTAGCTATAGAGGTCGGCTCGATTCGTAGGTTAATCTTAACTAATATACGGTCACACCCGGCTCGCTTGCAGTTCGCGCTGGCGCTTATGTCTAGTTAACGTGTGACGATCTCAAAAAGCAACAATTTTTTAGTATGGCTGTACTGAAAGATGGTTCTGAGAGATCTGGTGTTGGTCTAGTTGCTTGACGTTCCTTTGTATACGAGCCCATGGTCCAGCTCGCTTTTGTCAAAGTTTGTTTAGCGCTTCCCTGTTCTGTTACTGAGATTGGTTTCCTGAGTGTCTATTTATCAGTAGAGGATAATTCTCTGTTGGTTGGAACGACAAATAAAATATCATCTTGCTTGTGTTTTCTCTGATGCAAGATGCCATTTAGGCGTAGCGAGTGTTTTTTCCGCCCCGATTTTACTGAGATTAATAGTCGAGCCTGTTGACGATATGGAGGAAGATTTGGTTGGATTAGGGGGGATTAGTTGTATCGTTCCTGGGATTGATTATGCTAGCGTGGTTGTTCACCCTGATATACCACTCGAAAATTGCTTGAGCTGTATCCAGTAGTAGGAAGCTTACAGCTCTTTTGGCCGAGGGTCGAACATGGTGATGGAAACACAAGAAAAAGGTGTTCAGACTTGATAACTGAATCGGTTAGTTTCCAATAGTTGAACCTGATTTTCCCAGAGGTAAATTTCAGTTCCGATAAGATAGAAAAGTGGGTTGTTGATACAAACTTTTGCCCGTGCTTTGTGGCTCTGATACTCTACTTAGAGGTCAAAGTCGCTGACACGTATAAGTGGTCGAGTGTCCCTCCAGATTCCGTTGCCGCCGTGCTGTCTCCGGAGTAGTTGGCTATGTTCATGAAGATTTCAGTTGATGGGTTCGTTTGACACAGGGCATCGACAGGGCTGTAGTGATGACTGATACGATACCTCTTGATGTCGAACATGCATTCGACGGCCTGCCCTATAGTGGTCCTTTGGCCTTCACACTTGCCGAGAACAGGATTCCGACCTCCTCCGTCAATTATTGTGCTTTGGCGCGCTTGAGTGCGGTGCAGATGGTTGCCAAATCCTATAGAGGCTGTGGTACCAAGAGTGTAGAGCTTTCCAGACTGAATAGGAATATATACCACGAGGCGGTAGCAGGTTTTATTGAAGGCTCTGATAGGGTTTTCGCGTGGGTGTTGTAATTTATAGAAATGGCTGCTCTACAGCCTGGTGCCGATATTAATTGGCCGTTAGGATCCCCCAATGGCAGAGATTATAGCGGTGAGTTCCATTCCTTTGCCACTTCTGTAAGAAAATTATAAAAGCGAATTCCAAAGTCATTTCTCCGCGACATGATATATATTGAACGCTCTTATGTAGACACGCGGTCTGCTATTGCTGTATATATATCCAACGATATCGATATATTGAGTTGAGCTAGTGTATATATGATCGTAGATCGAGGACCCATTCATTTATTTCTGTGGTCTGTCCTACCGAGGCTTCCAGGTCTTTGGCAAGCCTTGGTAAAATGCGTATAGAGCCCACAAATCCGGCAGGCAGTTAGTTCAGGCGAGTCACACTGCGCTCTACGATGGTTCATAGAAGAGCAAAAGGTACATCGCATATCACCTCGGCCCAATTTTAGGCGGATTGGTAGATGCAATGCAGTGTTTTTGACACTAGGCCAGTATTTCGCATCCTTTTTCATCATTATGACCACCTCGTATTTGTGGGTAGTATAAAGAATAAAATGATACTGTTCACTGAAAAGCGCCCCAATTGGTGTGGCTTGGATGATATCTCCGAAAGGAGACAAATTGTCCTTTACAATTTTTATAGCTTCCGGATTGGGTGGTAGCTCGGAGACTTCCATCACTCTAATCTTCTTTTAGTCCAGTCTTTTGGCGGAAACAAGAATAGGATAATATTGCCTCCTGCTCTAAACTCGAAAGACACTTGGCCTTTAATGGCTTGAATCACTTCTGTATCTGAATGCTGGATAAGGTAGACACCACAGGAGATGAATGTGGAGCACAATGGCCCTTTATCATTTGGGTTCATGTCAATGAGCTTCCATATCTCCGAGTGGAATGCCTTCGAAATTTGGGCCCAGGATTTCTCGTCGATATTCGAAAAGTTCAAGAATATGCTCTTTCCTGGGTCTGGGAGCGTAACTTGGTTGTGACCAAACATTTCTCCAACGTAGTTGTATTTCGCAGGGCTACGAGCAGCGTTCCTTATCTGGTGATAGGCTGAAATGCCGGACGAACTGAAGGCTATTCCCACTGTAGCTTTCCCATTATTATCCGACATAATGAAGCTCCCTGGAGTTGTTTGGTAGTGAGTATCCTCTTGCGTGATGTGTGACAGGAAGGGTCATTGCCTCTATATTTTTGCCATCGGTATTGGTAACGTTACGACCCGTCGATGTTTCGGGCAGACCCGACAATGCAGCTGCTGCGTTGTATTCCTGCTGCGTTGCTTTTAAAAGTACCAAAGTTTAACTTGAGACAGGTATATGGAACATTGAGCGGCAAACTCTAACAAACCCATATCGCATTGGGCTGTTTACAATTTGTCTGCTACTAGGATGATTTATTTGGCGCATTGCGAGTTCATGCAAATTTCGCTATATCTTGTACGTAGTTATCTGGTCTTGATAAGCCTTTAATTTTTTGGGTTGATCACCAATAAATTAAATATTAATATGGCAGATCACATATACACTTGTAAATTTTGCACAACCTATCAGTACATTGTCGGCAAAAGCTCGATAATAAAACTTGGCCTCTTGATGCGACCCTCCAAATTTGACTTTGCGGCTCAGGTAGAGAGAATTCATATGCTTGACGCTTTTTACTAACAAAAAACAGGTTCCAGAAAGTGGGCGAGGAGAAAAAGGGAGAGAGGATCGCCCTGTCGGACTCCCGACAGGACGGAGAATGTATCGCTCGATGTTCCATTGACGTATGAACGAGCTGTAGTGTTGGGCAGAGTTGTTTTGACCATCTTGATAAATGCCCGTCGAAGGCTATATTCTTTCATGACCTTGAAAAGGAAGTTTTGTCCACTCGGTAATAGGAATTAGCCCAATCTACGGGGAGGAGGGGTCCAGGAAGGTTGGCAGCCGTCAAGACTTGTACATCCGAGATGCTGTTTTCAGAATGTCTGCCAGGATTGAATCCCGTTTGTTCAGGCCAAATGAGTTCCTTTGCAGCGTCGTTGGCTCTGTGTTGCCACAGCTTGCATGATTATTTTCATCTCGATCTTCATCACCGGAATGGGTCGCCAGCTTTCCAACCTTATCCTGTTCTTTTATTATTGGAACAAGCCACTTTAATTTCAGGGGGTGGCTGAATTTTTTTGTGGCTGTGCACAGAAAAGCAACAAATGGGATAGAAAACTTGAAAATTTTGTCCAATCGGCAATAGTTTAGTGGCTAGAATTTCCGCCTGTCAGTTGAGGCTAGTATTCAACAGCGCGCGGGGGACCGGGGTTCAATTCCCCGTTGCCGAGCTTTTTGCCTCTACGATCGATAGCCTGCGTGCATGTATGCATGCGTACATGCATGCACACTCAATTAAGTTTTTCGCCTGCCAAAACTATATATATATATATATATATATATATATATGCATGCATGTCTTCGTTTTCCGGCCGGCCGCTATTAATATGTGCACCCCTGCCCCAGACACCAGCGCCAGCTTTAATTTGTCGAGCTTCGATCAAATGGATATAAGCAGTCTTCTGCGAAGCAAAACAGTACCTTCACACTCAAGTTTTTTGCCCGCCAAAACTCCCAATTTTCAGATTTTTGGGTTTTGGTGGTGTTTTTTGGCCATATTTTGGTTCTTTTTCTGGAAAAAGAAGAATAGGATAAGTAAACATTGGACCCCCAAGGTCGGTTTACCGATCGAGGTTCGCATAATTTAATTGTAAGATTGCTAGGACCGTCACTCGAGAAACGTATTGGTTCTGAGACATGTGTCTGGATGGGTTGTCTGGTTTCTGCGCGTGTGGATTTAGCAGGTGTACGTGCATAGACGTGGTTTTTTGCTAGCGAAGACCTACATTATCCCTAGATTGATGTGCGCCAACGCCGTGGCTTAGTCTCACTTCATCTGCGTTATATATCCCGGATTCGTAATATGATACATGTGGTGGGCTAGCTAGCTTACATCTAGATAGTCTGCAGGTCCTTGCGTCCGAATATGGATAGACCTGCATATTTCATTACCGTCGGTCGTTTTTAATTAGTTCAAGGTTTTTCTCTTCCACCTATAAGTTCTGTCTTATAAGTCGTTCTGCCCTAACAAGTAAGCGCGTCGCGCGCCGGTTTCTGAATATGTCTTGGGCTATCCCCTTCCTGGCCACACAATCTCTAGCCTTTTTCAAAAACGATCGACGCTCAGCGATCCTCTTCTTTTGTTTTTCTGCTCATCGCAGGGCCCGTCGTACGACTCATCCGCCGTTTCCTTGCACGGGAACCCTTTCTGATGCCATATTTTGGCTGGGAAATCTAACAAGAATGCTAAGGGTTTTCTCCTCTTTCCTTTTTTGCCTTGTTTGCGATAATAGGGATCGGCATCGGATCCGATAACGACGAATCACCTCTTCGTCGCGCCCCATGCTATCATCAAGATAGCTTATCACGGAACATGGCAAACAACCTCAACAACACCTCTAGCCACTGCTTTTCCTCGCTCCTCTACGCACATCCCCTCTCTTTCCGAAGCTCCGCTAAGCGCACCCCGAAAACCCGACCCAAAAAGCCAGCCTTGCGAAGATACACTGTGATCGAGCCGAATGGTCGCGCGAAGCGCGACGCGCGATGAAGCGCGTAAGGCACATCGATAACTAGGCAAGGAACTACAAAGGAAGGCGATGCTCGCGTATATATAAGGGGACGATCCGCACAAGACGAATTGCAATTGAGCACAAGACAGACATGGAAGGGTGGTGTCCTGTGGCGGATGCTGGGATTGCGGCGATAACGTGTCCGGCGACTTATGTGGCGGACGGTCGGGCGTTGGAGATATACGGCCGGACAGCGGTTGCGTACCTAACAGCAGGGCTGTTTCTGCTGGAAGACTTTGTGCGGGCGAGCGGGCCGTATCTGAGGCTTGCATGGAGCTACTCGCGCGTGTTCCTGGCCCATGCGCACTATATTATTGGTACGCTGCTCAAACTGGTGGTGCTGCCACTGCAGCTGGTGTTTGTCCACCCCGTGCAATGGATGTGGACTGTGTTCCTGCACTTTTTCGAAAACATCGTAAAGCCACTACTTTACTTTGCTATCTGTGCCATGCTCGTTGGCTCCCTCGGCGGCGTCCTCATTGGCGGCTCCTTTCTCCTTATCCAACAATTGCTCCCCTCAAAAAAACCTTCCTCTACTACTATTTATTAGCCAATTTCTTCCGCACCCATACACATCCCCCGAATGTTTTTTTCCGGTGACGTACCGTCAGACCCCCGGGCCAGCTTTGTGGAATTATGGGCTCAAACCAGTTTGAAGCTAGTTGGTGGTATTCTGGGGGCACGCCCCAGGCCCCCTGGGTCCGCTTCGCGGAATTATGGATGGAAAAAGGTATTTGAAAGCGAGTTGATGGTATATATACACGCCCTGGGACAGCTCCGCGGAGTTCTGGGCAAACCAATGTTGCAAAATTACTAACATTCGAAAAAAACGGGATACTGGTGGCAATTAGTTCAAACACTGGATTGAGATTTCCTCGCAGAGTTGATTTTGCAAAAAAAAGAAAAGTTCCATTGACGAATTGGTTTGCCTTGAAGAAGGATGCTATATATATCTTTTACAAAACGACCACTACATATGGTAGATCAGCAATATTAAAAATAACAGTACGTTTTGCATGGTAGGATTTGCAGGGGTATAACCCCCTGCACCGCCGTGGCTCTGCGAGGCTTCGGCGAGTAGAAACAATGAAACATTATACCCATAACCTCGAGCGAAGCGAGCCCTGGGGGTCTGGGGGCGTGCCCCCAGAAACAACGCATCTCGATTATATTATATCAGGGTTTTTCTAGGGTAAGGGGCGTTTTTTTACAAACTAGTTAATTCTCTGAGGCATGCCCAAGCGCCCTATAGCGCCGGCTTCGCTTGGTGCAAGGGTGATTTCTGCTAATCAGACAACCTTTTTTTTAGGAGAAGAAGGACCTCATTAGACCACTTGGTTTTCTTTGCCTGAAGTTCAGGTTGAAGAGTTAGAAGAACACCGAACGCCACATAATACTGCCACTCTTGCGCCACTCAATAGAAATAACGTTACAGCTTGATCATTAAGCCTTGCGTAGCAAACGCCTTTTGGTTGTTTTCTGGAAAAGAAAAAATGAAGTATTTTTTGAATACATGCACCGAAATAATTGTGATGTTTAAATGTGGAACTATGTCGGGCACGTGCCGTGCATGAGAAAGCTAAACTAGTACTTACACCATAACGGTCAAAATGCAGGTATTTGCCGATCCGGCAGCTAACCGTTTTTCGCATTCCGAGAAATTCTTTGAATGGGAAGCTGGACTGATACAATATTCAATTAATTTCACCTACCCAATCAGACTCTGTGGAAGACAGGACTCATTAAAACTAACATTACGTACTTTCATACGCGGATAAATTAATGGGTATACTTTTTTTTTTTTTTTTTTTTTTTTTTTTTTTTTTTTTTTTTTTTTTTTTTTTTTTTTTTTTTTTTTTTTTTTTTTTTTTTTTTTTTTTTTTTTTTTTTTTTTTTTTTGATTTGTTGGATTACACTAGCTAGCTTTGCCGTGTAATATACACGTGTTCAGCTTTTTATAGAAAGAAGTCTGTGGAAACTTGAGAAAATTATGAACGTACGATTGTACGGCGTTGTTTGAATATTGGGCAATTTTCAGCGAGGCGAAAGAAGCCATTTCCCACAGCTGACAAAATTTGTGCTGAGATCAAAACCTAGCCTTCTAGGCCCGTTAGCTCATTTCCAAAGGCTGTAGCGGCTTATTATTTACACTTTCAAAATGAACATCGTCTGAAAAATATGCTCCATGCGTCTGTGGGTTCTAGAAAGTTCGATTAACATTACGCTGGCTATCGAACGTCCGATCTATAAAGCCTTATACCGTTTTTTACTGCAGCAGCCGTGTCAACCTACGCAGCGTCGCAAATCCATCCTCACGATCGGAGAATCCAACCCAGGGGGTCTGGGGGAGACACACCCCTCCAGAGGCACCCGCCTTGACTATCCCTTTGTAGGGCTGGCAATTCAGGGGGCGGACGGCACAAGGCATCACGTGGAGGGTTTGATAGGCCTAGGGAAGGGAGGTGCATGCGAGTTGGGAGCGTGCGTATATTAGGGCATGCGGCTCGACCAAGCTTTTTTTGTCAAGACAAAAGAGCGGCACGTTGTTTTTCCTTGTGGAAGTGTGGGTCCGATCGGGCAGTCACGTGCGCCTTCTAAAGCGTATATATAGATCGCCGTCTGCTGGGATGGGTGGATCGGTGGGCTAGTAGCTAGGTTTTAAGGTTAGATCTGTTTGCACATTTAGTGTGAATTCGTGTGCTATTGTTGTTGGTTTGTTGAGATACGGACATTTCTTTTTTGCGAGTGATCGGGCTCCGCGTTTGAATAAATATATATACGAGACTAGTGAGCAAGGAGGGCAATAAAGATGGTTTTTGAGGTTGCACGGAAGTGGAAACGAACGTTGCACGATGAGCTGTATCTGCCCGGAATGCGGACGGGACCGTCCGCGGAGGCACAGGAGGTCGCGAGAGACAGCCGTACAGAGAAGGATGAGCTTGGGGACCAGACCGAGGTGCAGCAGGTCGTGGATGGGGAGGAGCTGACGACGCGGAGCGGGATGAACAAGTACTGGACGATTATTGCGGCGGGAGCCGGTCTGTTCTCCGATGGATATGTGAACAACTCTGTGGGAACGGTGAACACTATTCTGACACAGCTGTACGGAGACCGGTACACGGGGTCACCAGCAGCGTCCAACATTGCCTCGATTGCGTTTGCAGGCACGGTGGTGGGCCAGCTGGTGTTTGGCTATGTGGCCGACTACCATTCGCGTACGATCGGCATGATTATTTCCACAGTGATTCTGATTGTGTTCACCATTCTATCTGCTGGCGCGTGGGGCGCGGGCGGTTCAATTGAGGGCATGTTTGCGGCCCTCACTGCATACCGTATGTTTCTCGGCATAGGTATTGGCGGTGAGTATCCGGCAGGCTCTGTTGCCTGCGCAGAGGCGAGCAATATTTTGGGTCGGGGCAGACGAAACAGGTGGTTCGTCCTGTTTACAAACTTCATGATTGACACCGGCTTCGTTGTCTCCGCTTTTGTGCCCATGGTGATGCTGTGGATCTGCTCTGACGAGCATCTCACACCCGTATGGCGAGTTTCGCTCGGCTTGGGCGCAATTCCACCATGCATTCTCTTCTATCTCCGATTGAAGTTCAACGAGAACGAGCAGTTCAAGAAGTACAACATGAAGAACGCTCGATTCCCATACTGGCTGATCCTCAAGTACTACTTCCCACGCCTGCTGGTGGTGTCGGCAATCTGGTTCATCTACGACTTCTCTGCCTATGCCTTTGGTATCTACTCGTCGGCCATCATCAACGTAGTCGTCCCGGACGGTGATCTGTACAAGACATTTGGTTGGAATGTGGTCCTGAACTTGTTCTACATTCCCGGGTCGTTTGCGGGCGCATTTGCAGCCGATTATCTCGGCCCTCGCATCACCCTCGTGATTGGCGTGGGTCTGCAGGGCGTCATCGGCTTCATCATGGCATCGCAATACGAGTCGCTCAAGCAGCACATCGGTGGCTTTGTGGTGGTATATGGCATCTTCATGACCTTGGGCGAGTTCGGTCCCGGAGACCAGATGGGTCTCATTGCGTCCAAAACGTCGGCAACGCCTATCCGCGGACAATACTACGGTATCGCCGCAGCCTTGGGCAAGGTCGGTGCATTCGTGGGCACTTATGTGTTCCCCATCATTGTGAAGAACGCGGGTGGCTCAGAAACAACCGCCGGAAACCAGGCCCCGTTCTGGGTTGCCTCATCCCTGTGCCTCTTCTCGGCCTTCCTCGGCTTATTCTTCCTCCCATCCCTAACTCAGGACGCTGTAAACCTCGAGGATATCAAATTCAAACGATACCTCTCCGATCACGGCTTCGACATCACTCAAATTGGCGACCATGACTCCGACTCTGAAAATAACCCAACCACCACAGTCGAAACAACTACCGAGTACGACAAGTCTGCAACTAACTAACTCTGTGTATATTCAAACCTAATAGATTAATATTTTGCTGGAAGTTCTTGAAGGACGCCCGAGATGTACATACAATAGGTTCAAGTTCTAATATGAAATGTTGGGCGGTAAAACCCGACAAACCCAGTACCATGTTAATTTTTCCGTTATCTCAAAACTTGGGGAAGCCAGCCTACCGATCAGCGAGTACGTAGTAGTTTTCTGGGGGCACGCCCCCAGACCCCCTGGGCTCGCTTCGCTCGAGGTTATGAATAATGCTCGGTTTTTCTATTCGTTGAAGCCTCGCAGAGCCACGGGGGTGCAGGGGGCTGGCCCCCCTGCAAACCTAACCCAGCATCAGAAAACAATCGACTGGAAAGATCTTTTTACAAAGTGATAGAATTTATTGGTTATAGTATGACGGATGGTGGTAACAGTAACGATAGTAGCAGTCATCACATTCAGTAGGGTAGTCCCAAGGGTCCAGTGAGCGTTTGACCATTGCACAGGCGATACATATTTTCCAGTGAGAGGAGTTTCCCTGAGTTGCGGTTGAATACCCGTTTTCGATCATTTTGGATAACTCCCAATGGGAGTAAGAGATTTGAAGGGTTGAAGTGTTGGATTGGTAGACAAAGTTAGTGTTGGGTATGTAGACAATGAGGGGTGGTGATTCGTTTAGGTCGAGTTCTGGGTAGTCTGCGTCGAGGTCGCACCCCAAGAAGAGGGGAGTTTTTAACGGGTATTGTGAGTGAGGAACGTAGGGGAAGGGGATACCATTTTCTTGTGCACGGTTGTTGAATTTGTCAAAACTTTGCGAGAGGGTGTGACCGGTTGGCCAGTTATGGGAGTCGGCAGAAAAGTCATAAGCAAGTATGATGTCGAGACCCCGAATGGGGTTAATCAGAGGTTCCAAGGGCAGGTTCTGTCCGTCTTCTCCACCATCAACTAAGTAGAGTTCTGGAAGCATGGTTATGTTCCAATTGAGCTCGTTTGTTTCGTATTGGAAAAACGGGTTCGGTGAGTAGATTGCGCGGTCACGTATAAGAGGCTTGAATGTCTCCAGTGTGTACAGGGGGATTTGAACCATGTATGCTTTCCCATCGAGGTACACCGCCAAACAAGTAGTTCCAAGTTTGCCGGGGACATAGAAGCTGCCGACATCAATTGCTCCATCGTAGAGAAAAAAAACATCATTAAACACAGCCGAGGAGGTTCCCAGAATGAATCCAACATTGTCAACCCCACTAACACAGTAATTTTGGCTGAGGATTCCGGAATCGTCAAGTCGAGTATCACGCCTCGTTGGATCGTACACGTACCCATCTTTGAGGTAGGTTCCAAGAAACCTAATGTCAACAAATGCTGCAAGTGTGGGGTTCCAGCTCCCCATTTCGTAGGGTGTGAACTCAATTGCTGTGTTTAATGGCTCTGATGAAGCGGCGGTTTTTAGCTTTTGTTCATTGGCAATTACAATTGGGAAAGGTACAGAAACCTCGTCAGACCACCAATAGTCGTAGCCACTAATGTCTGCCCAAGACGTGTTGATTCCGCCCCTGGTGGAGTTGATCAGTTTGAGTGCAAGACTCCTCCCCCAGTAGTCAACAATTGAGACAGGGTATCCCGCATTCGCCTTTTCCGTTACCTCCAAGTTCAGTCGCATATAATGGATAAGATAATCGTATGAAAGAATTGGAATTAACGGGAACATGGTTAGTCCATGACAAATGGTTTCCTCAGGGACGGTTTGGTACATGCATCCCCCTGTTTCATTGTGAAGCAATTCAACAAGCCCAGGTGGGAGTTTGTTTCTGGGGATATCCAAATTCCACAGATTCTTTGAATCTCTTAAATCCTGCACTCTTGCAAACCCGTTGTGGTACATTGACCCGATTAACCAACTGCTACCCGAAAGCCCACTCAAATAGGCTGCTCCCTGCAAAAGACCACCCAAGAGAAAGTCAGACTCGGTCTCTTCCACGTCTGTCCTATCATCCAATGCAGCCAATGCACCACCACCAGAAAGCATTGCACGGAACCCACCACCAGATAGTGCAATTCCCATATCCACTGGCAAGAGGACGTCTAAATATTCATCATCTTCAAACTCTTCAATTCCGCTCTGCTTCAAAAATGTCCTTATTGCCCGCTCTCGTTTTCCCTTGTTCCGCTCTGCAAACTTCTCCTCCTGGTCATTGATTACATCCGCGGGCCGTACCAAACGCCCACTGGGGCACTTTACCCGTCTCGGAGCATATCCACCACTACAACATAGCCGCGGAAACCACAAAACGATGGCCATCATCAATATCCAAACTGTCGCCATTTCTAGACACCTTCACGCGGTCTGACCATTTCAGTAAACCTTATTCGCAACAACTTGGTTTTTAAAGACTACCCTTGTTGGGAACCCTCAGGAGAAGCCATAGCAAGCAGTATATTTTCAGAATAAAGGTTCGGACACGCTGATAACAAACTGGATCATGCTCTTCTCAGGGCTAGACTCAATGCAGCTTGGTCGGCTTCGGCTTGCGCCGCCTATGATTATCCGCGAAGCTGGCGAACTCTTTTAGATTAATTTCTGGAAAAGATGAAGTGTATAGCACTAATTTCTATTCATTATTTGGCTACTGATTTTGAGAGTCGAGCCCCTGACCCTCTGGGTCGGCCTCGTCGACTTTGGCTTTCAATAAAATGAAATGATAATCAAATTACTTCTGCAGCTGAGTATACGTAATCTACATAATAAACAAATGCATATGTGGCACACCAAGCAAGAGAGTTCATATATTGGTCTGATTCAGATGCTGGCACCGGATTCCCCTAGATTAATGACCGTGTGGGAAAACCATTTCGTATTTCAAGGCAAATTCTGGACTTTACTGGACAAAACCCACTCAAGCGACCGTTCCATAGAAGAGATACAAGGCCAGTCAAGTCTTCAGTGAGCACTTCATTCAGCTTTTCAACTTATTAACCTCATATATTTGATCTGAGGTTTAAAAAAAAGGATCATATGCCTTCGAGAAGGCAATGTGAGAATGCCAGACAAGTCCTGAGACAAGCTTCGCCGGAGTTTAACTTGAAGGTCCTCCTTGATAGCAAAAAGGCCTAGAAGCGGTGGTTGAGTTCATCAAATCGGTACCGGATCAGTCATACTAGATGGAAATCACTTCTGCGGAAGGGTCACTTGTGTGGGTTTTGTCCAGTGAAGTACAGAGTTTGTCTCGACATACGAAATGGTTTTCCCACATGCTCATTAATTGAGGGGAATCCGGCGCTAGCAACCAATGTAAACGTCTGAATCAGACCAATATGTACATGTGAACTCTCCTGCTTGATGTGCAACATATATATTAGGTAATTACTCAGGAGTAAAATTGATTGTTATTATTATAATTAAAAAGAGAATTGACATTGACATTCAATCAGGTTATTATCCGAGCCATTTGTTCAAAAAAAAAAAAAAAAAAAAAAAAAAAAAAAAAATCGAGTTGTATGGTAGGTAACCACGTTTAGATGCAGCCGCACAAAAAGAGCTGCAAAATTTTTTTAAAAAAAATGGTTCGATGGTCTAGTTGGTCATGGCACCTGCTTAACACGCAGGACGTCCCCAGTTCGATCCTGGGTCGAATCATTCCTTTTTGCCATATATATATTCAAATCCGTTGCCGTGGTAACGGACATGCATATATGCATACATGACAAATCCAGCGCTTAGCTTGCAACTAATTGACGTACGTACAGAATATATATAATTAATTATATAATTAACCTATAATTTGCTCTGCGCGCGCATGTTATCTGTGATTCGGCTATATATATATATATATTATATAATTATGGAACCGCCCGGCCCGATGATAATTTCGATGCATATATATATATGAAACTGAAAGAATCCTTGTTTTCGCTTTTGCTGGGATTCTAGGATCTGTCACATAGGCTTGCATGATCCATGATCGGATATTCTTCGTACGTTAGGGGTGCTGTATGCCGTATTGAAACGTTAACGGTAGTCGTGATTAATGTCGTAGATTGCTCGAAAGCTCATGATTTGATGCTGAAGTTTCGGATCCATAAATCATTGGAGCCATAGGGAGGCAGTGATGGCTGTCAGATTTTGTACTCCTCTAATCATACCGCTGTCTTTCAGGAGTTTCGTTGTCATGGAACATTCAAAATAGGTGTGCGAGTAACGATCCTGTTTTCCTGGCTCATGGCAGAGCACACATCCTTGGCCTTCATCTACTGCATTATGCAATATTTGAAGGCTGCGTTCTGACCACATCCCCACTGACTTAATATTGTGGTTCATGAATCGGTGAAACAGATCGCTTTCCACCGGATCTCTTCTCTTCACGCGTTTCAACCTTTTCCATGTCAAGTGAAGTTCGGCTTTTTGATTTTGAGTGAGATCCATCCTGGGGAAGGGTTCTACTGGGCCTGCGTTTTCCGCTTGTTCCCCATCGGCAGAATGTGAACTTGCCGAGACTATTTCCAAATTGGTCGGTCGACGTCCAGTTTCGCAGGTGTAGTATCGGCATATGTGGATTGAACCGTTTTTGTATGACGCCATTGCATCCTTGGCCTACCGTACCCAGTATTTGTAAGGTTTTGCTGGAATATGGACATGCGCATGCAGGCCGGCATATATATACATGTATATATACGCGTGGCCATGGTGCTATAATTAATTCAAAGCTAGCGCTATAGCTAGCTATAACATATCACCGGTACCGGCCGGGCGCGGCCTATATATATATAGTTTAGTTTTGGATGTGCGCGAGATAAGTGAATTAATATATATATAAGCCATATACGTTTTAAACTGCGGTAGAGGCAATTTGCTCGATATGACCCTTGAGGTCATAACCACAGACTTCCTCAATGGTTAGCTTTCCTGGTCTGTCATAGGATGAACTCCAGCCGATTCTTTCATCGAGATTCTCTCTGGCCTTTGCACTAGCCCGTTGAACTTTTGTGGCTCTGTCTTTTCGAACTTGTTCGTAAATCTTCATCCCTTCCTCTGGAGTAAATGTAAACTTGTTGGAAAAGATGTATCCCAAAGCAGCGGCATCCTCAATTGCCATGCAAGCTCCTTGGGACTGGTCTGGGAGCATAGGGTGTGCAGCATCGCTCATCAATGCGACCTTCCCCTTTGTCCAATAAGGATATTGTTGATGCACGTAGAGTCTCCATTGCTTGATATCATAGGATTTCTTGAACAATTCCCGAATTGTAGGATCAAGCTCTGGAAATGTGTCCAGAAGCTGCTGAACAGTGGCCTCATTATTCCAACCGTCCTCTCTGAGGTTATTGTAGCTTGCTGGGTAGAAGCAGTAGCAAGAGAGGACTTCACCATTGCTGCATGGAGACATGACGATTTTGTCAATACCTCTACCACCCCAGAATTCAATGGCCTCGTTCTTGGAAAAGTCTGGGTAGCCACCGGCAAGAACATCAGATCGATTAATGAGGCATCTGTAGCAACAAGAGGTAGAAGTATCAAACTGAGGAACAACTCCAATCAATTGACGCATTTGAGATCTGATACCATCGGCAGCAATGATCATGTCAGCCTTAATCTTAACACCATTCTCAAAAGTAACTTCACCAGCCTCGGTATCAACATCAACCGCCTTGTGATTAAGATGTAGCTCACATGGTTCACCTGGAATTGTAGTGCCAATGGCAGTCTTCTTGAGTTCAGTATGCAAGTCAATTCGGTGGAAGTTGTAGTATGGCACACCAAACTTTTCCTTATAATCACCCAAGGGATAAACACCTTCAACTTCACCAGTCTTCCAATCATGACGAATAAGATCCTTCAAAATGACTGGCTTGGTGGCCGCCACATCCACGCCCCATTCAACAAGGTGTCTACTGCCGTTGGCAGCACAGGAAAGAGAAGCACCCACCTCGTTGGCAAAGTCATAACGCTCATAGATGCGCACTTTGTGACCATCACGTCGAAGAGCAATTGCAGCGGAGAGACCGCCAAGCCCCGCGCCAATGATGGCAATGTCCAATGGTTTCCAATCACGAGTCATTTTTACTTATTTGCTACTGTTTGTTGGCCCGTCTACACACTGTACAACAGCCTTAATATAGTGAGGCTCGGAGGGATTCACCTTTTACTACGGAGATTAGAGAGCGACGGGCAAATTAATATGTGGGGATGTTGCCTGCAGATCTCGCATAACGCCCCGTCGCTAAACGTCGGTGGTGATAAGACATCACCCCGCTGATCTCCGCCACCATGCTCGAGAGCCCTATAGCGGGGGATCGCTGCCACGCGGCCCACGCGTCATACCGCCACTCTACAGATAAGAGTTTAGATTGTGGAGGAGCCACCCCTCACAAGCGCGGGCGTTTTGAATAGCACTTAAAGGGCCCGTTCGGCGCCTTTACCTCCTCGCGGCATCTCAGAGAGAGAGAAAAAAATGACCGATCTTGAGAAATCAGCTGCTAACACTGCAAACAAGGAAAATGGTGATGTTGTCCTAAAGTTTCTCGGGGAGCACCATGATGCTTCCCACCTTGACGAAGTCTGTGATATGGATGTGGTTCGAAAAATTGACTGGAGAATAGTCCCGTTGATGCTTTTGTGCTATACTCTCCAATTCCTTGACAAGGTTGTATTGAACTATGCTAATGTCATGGGCCTTGCCGAGGATACAAACCTAGTCGGCAACGAATTTTCCTGGTTGCCAACTGCCTTTTTCATTGCATACCTATTTGCAGAGTTCCCACAGGGGTTCTTTCTGCAAAAGTTCCCTCCTTCCACAGTACTTGGAATTAATGTCATGATCTGGGGTGTTACTACGGCATGCACAGCCGCATGCAACAACTTTGGCGGCCTGCTAGCTGTTCGTATCCTTCTGGGGATGTCTGAGGCTGCTATAACACCTTGTCTTTTACTAATAACCACCATGTGGTATACTAAGCGAGAGGCATCCTTCCGCTGTGGTATTTGGTACTGCGGACTGGGATTGGGTCAGATCACCGGAGGTATTCTATCTTTTCTGTTTCAACTCATGACTACTGATTTTGAAGGTTGGAGAGTGTTGTTTATTGTTTTGGGGGTCATCAACCTGATCGCTGGTGTGCTCGCATACTTCTTCCTTCCTAAGAATCTTATTTCTTGTACCTTTCTCACTGACTCTGAGAAGTACCATATCATTACCAAGTTGTCAAAAAACCAGACTGGTACTGAAAGCAGGAAATTTGAACCAAAGCAGGCTTTGGAACTTGTGCTCGACATACAGAGCTGGCTCCTGCTTTTATTGACGACATGCATTTCATTTTCTTCAAACACTATCACTACGTTCTCATCTATTGATATTGCATCTTTCGGTTTCAACAGCAAGGAGGCTGCTCTACTCAACATGCCTTCGGGAGTAGTCAGTATTGTTTCGACGCTTGTTTCCACATATTTTGTGATGAAAGGTGTAACGAGATGGGTTGCTCTTTGTGTCCTCATTCTACCAGCGTGCACCGGTGGTGCGCTTTTGTCCTTCCTCCCCAAGGACAACCAAGCGGGGCTCCTCGTGGGCATATATCTGATCAACACAGTGGTCGCTCCTTTGGCCATCGTCTACAGTTGGGTGAATGCAAATTTTGCGGGCCATACTAAGAAGATCGGTGCAAACATTTTCATCAGCATCGGGTTCTCCCTTGGTAACATTGTTGGCCCACAATCATACCGAGCAGAGGAGGCACCACAGTACCTGTCTGCCAAAATCAGCATGTTGGGAACTCAAGCATCCTGCATTCTCATTGCCGTTGTGATCTTTGCCATCTACTACCTCCGAAACAAAAAGAGGGATCGAGAGGCGGCCAGATCCGAAGCCGAGAATGAAGAGGATGAGATCATCAACGCCTTTTCAAATCTTACCGATTTCCAGAATAGGAACTTTAGGTACAGTTACTGATATACTCGCCGTATTTATATTCATAGCTTTCATGACCAATTGATCACCTCATCTTTCTAAACCAATTCTCCGTCCGAGACTTAGTTTTTCTCCCTAAAAAAAAAAAAAAAAAAACAATCCCCCGTAACATCGCACTTGATCTAATTTTCTATCTTCACATGCATTTTATAAGTCTATCGTGAAACGACTTGCGCGTATGACATGATCTTCAACGCCTGTGAGAAAGGCTTTTGAGGGCATACCCTCAACCCCCCCCTGGGTCGGCTTCGCCGAGGGTTGAGTTAAAGATTTCTTCTGCCAGGCAGATTAATCCTTTTGCTCCCCTTCCAGGACAGAAGAACCCTGCCATGGTTATATTTTTTGGGGAAGCTTTCAAACCCCCCCAGGGCCTGGCTCGGAATGGGTTGACAATTGCTTATATGAAGCACAAAAATTAATGCTTTCTCATTGTGAAGGAATTAATGCAATAAATGATATATTCTAAAACTTGGTTGGTTACGTGGTTAATTTCTGGGGCAAGCCTCCGGTAAAATCAGGATCGTATTGGTTCATATTTGAATGTTGCCAACAGTAAAGGAGCTTCCTGCCGTTTTACATGGAAAAGAAGAACATTGTTACACAAAGAATTAGAGGAAATATTGGAAATCACAGGGGAAAATCTTAATATCCCCAGAACAGTTTTCTGTAGACACACCGATGGACAAATCCTTTCCGAACAAGAACCCACATAGGTTTTGGTCCATTCGAGTAAGCCTCGCAGAGCCACGGGGGTGCAGGGGGCTGGCCCCCTGCAAGCTGGGAGAAGATATCGATAGTAAACTAACCGAAGCGCTGTGAGGAGATAGACAAGAATAAAAAAAAAAAAAATCAGTTGCGGCGGGAAATGATAACACGACCGCTTGTCATAGATAGCTATTG
Organism: Blastobotrys ciferrii; assembly: GCA_030573635.1. Taxonomy (NCBI): domain Eukaryota; kingdom Fungi; phylum Ascomycota; class Dipodascomycetes; order Dipodascales; family Trichomonascaceae; genus Blastobotrys; species Blastobotrys ciferrii. Next base: position 39,641 of record JAJMDO010000107.1, read on the forward strand.
CTCGAGGCGGCCGATTGAGGGGAAATTGATAACTTTCTTTTGTCGAAACGGGCTATATTGATGCTTGTTGGTATAGTACCCCTCGTTTTGTCAGACGGGACGTTTGCAGCGGAAGCGTTTCTTTTTTACCCCACATGCGCCGATCACTTCCGAATGCGGTATATCGATATCTGCGACACTCGGTGCGGCGGGTTAGCGACGGACATTATGTCTAGAGGGGTCCCGCCGGTCGTTTGATGGACAAACGAAAGTCAGTAGTGCTTAAATAGTACACGGCGGACAGGGGAGCTAGCCGGTATCGCCGTCCATTATGACAATTACTGATAAATCCAATTCTACAATTCTCGTCACGGGTGCCAGTGGGTTCATTGGAGCTCACTGTGTAGACAGGCTTTTGAAGGCCGGGTACCACGTGCGTGCAGCTGTGCGAAGTGAAGGGAAGTTCAATCAGCTGGCAGGATGTTTTGACGAGGAGGCACGATCTAGGCTCACTCCCGCCTATTTGAGTGACATCAGAAACCAGGAGGATGTAAACAAAGCAGTTTCAGGCTGCGAGGGCATTCTTCATGTGGCCTCTCCATTCTCCTACTCTGTGAGCGATTTTGAAAAGGAGCTCTTAAACCCGGCTATCGAGGGCACGCGTACAGTGATGCAGGCAGCGGCCAACGAGCCTAGAGTCAGTCGAGTGGTCATCACGTCTTCATTCGCAGCTGTATATGATGCCACCAAAGGGCTGCAACCAGGCGTCGTATTGGACGAAACTTCCTGGTCCCCTCTGACGTGGGACGATGGTGTCAAGACCGACCAGGCTGCTGTGGCCTACAGGGCCTCCAAAGTGTTGGCAGAACGAGAAGCATGGGAATTTATGAAACAGAATGATTACCACTTTGATCTTGTTACGCTCTGCCCCACCATGGTTTTTGGACCGCTGGTCAACCCAAAGACCGCTACTTGTCTTGAATCCCTCAACCTGTCCAACCAGGTGTTGTGGAGTCTTTGTCGAGGCAGTCTGGAGGACGTTCCTCCAACCAAGGGACCTGTTTGGGTTGATGTACGTGACCTTGCTGACGCTCACGTCAGGGCCCTCGAGTGTCCAGAGGCCTCAAACCAGCGGTTCATGATGTCTGCCGGTGACTATGACAACCAGGAGATCTCGGACATCCTACGTGAAAAGCTACCCAAAGACTTTTCTAAAAACATCCCCGTAGGAACTCCAGGTGCCCGACTATCCGGAACCCACTTCACCACCAACTCCGCCAAGGCGGAAAAGGTCCTCGGCATCAGGTTCCGCAAACTCGAAGAATCAGTCCTTGATTTTGCATCCCAAATTTGCACTCAGTAAAGTCCATAAATTATAAATTATAAACAGACTACCCTCACTACTCGTCTCATATCTTAGTACTTTCCAGAAAGACAGATAAAACCCTGTCCTACTTACCAACACGAGTTTACTTGGGCGCAATCCTAACCCAGGAATGTGTTTTCTGGGGGCAGGCCCCCAGACCCCCAGGGCTCGCTTCGCTCGAAGCTATGGGTAAGGGTGTATTCGTTGAAGCCTCGCAGAACAACGGGGGTGCAGAGGGGGATGACCCCTGCAAACTTAACCCAGTAGTGGTTTCTGGGGCACGCCCCCAGACCCCCTGGGCTCGCTTCGCTCGAGGCTACGGGCAGTGATCTATTCTTTTTATCAGTTGAAGCCGTGCAGAGCCATGGGGGTGCAGCTGGCTGGTGCCAGTCAAATACTAACCCAGAAAGTTTGGTCTATTCGAATGAAGCCTCGCAGAGCCACGGGGGTGCAGGGGGCTGGCCCCCTGCAAATCTAACCTAGTAGTGGTTTCCGGGGGCGTGCCCCTAGAAAAACAGTTCTGGGTTAGGATTGTAGGGCTTATTCTATTCGAATAAAGCTTCTCAGATCCAGCAAAAGAAGCAAAAATCCTTGCTCTTCGCCGAAGGCCTTGGATTACCCACCCAAAACTGCGAAGCCGACCCTGGGGATTTGGGGGAGTGCCGCTGAAAATCTAATAGAGTAGTTTTACTGAAGGAAAACGAAACGAACGGTACAAATTCAAAGAATGTCGAAGACCGAAAAGCGTAGGGGCGTGCGGGGGGTGTGCTAAAAATAGATGTTGATTACGTAATTGGGGGTTGGAGAAATGGGTATAAATAGGGGTGGGTCCCCCTAAACTAGTTCGCCACTGTGGGAGAGCTAACAATTTCTTGCAGTGACATTACTGGCTATACTTTAGAGTTTTCTTTCTCTATAGGCACAAAGCGTTCATTCAATTGTCTGAGATGTTGACACTAGCCCAACACAGATTCAACTCTGATTTGGGTCACGAGGCGAGGACATGTCATTGGATGGGCGAGTGCAGATGTCTACTGTTCTGCAGGAATATTGGGGTAAGTTCTATCAAGAGAGTCAATATTGTCCAGCTACACCACATTGTAATTCGCCTCTCAGTTCCGGAAAGGGCCTTAACCCTTAATCTCACTATCTGTATGCGGTATTGTCTTTGTGCACTATATTTGAGCGGAATCTTGGGACAATGCCTAAGTACACCTACTGGGTCTGCCTTCCAGAATATGGGAAGTTACTGCCTACATGCCGAAACCAGTGTCAATCACACACAGCGAAGCCAACCTAGGAGCTCTGGTGACACGTCCCCAGAAACACAATCCACTGTGCAATATCCTTCTTTTTCCAGAAAAAGAAGCAAAAAGCGTTGTTCCGCTTCGCGGAATGATGGGGACCTAACTCTCGGCGAAGCCGACCCAGGGGGTCTGGGGGCGTGCCCCCAGAAGACTTTCGCAGCTGCAATAACCTTCTTTTCCAGAAAAAGAAGCAAAAAGCGTTGTTCCGCTTCGCGGAATGTCGAGGACCCAAACCTCGGCGAAGCCGACCCAGGGGGTCTGGGGGCGTGCCCCCAGAAGACTATCGCACCGGCAATAACCTTCTTTTTCCAGAAAAAGAAGCAAAAAGCGCTGTTCCGCTTCGCGGAATGTTGGGGACCCAACTCTCGGCGAAGCCGACCCAGGGGGTCTGGGGGCGTGCCCCCAGGAAAACAGCAGAATAGTAAGTTTATTCGATTTTAAATAGTTTTATGGGCTTTGGCGATTTCCTTAGCGGTTCTGTCGATGAAGTCCTTTGCCTGCCACAGGGCGTTGTCCATGTGCATGAAGGGGTGGGGCACGCCGGGGTAGCGTTTGAGGTCGACGTCGTTGCCGGCCTGGCGGAGCTTCTCAGCATACGCCTCGCCCTCGTCCCGCATGGGGTCGCATTCGGCGGTGTAGACGAGCGTGCGCGGGAGGTTGGCGAAGTTAGGGGCGGTGAGCAGGTTCTTGAACCAGCCGACATCCTGGAGCTGCTTCTTGCGTGTCTCCGGGTCGGTTGAGAGCGAGTCCCACTTGAGTGTGTCGAACCACTTGAGGCGGGCCCAATTGAGGGTTGGTGCGAACTCCATCTCTCGCATGGACGAGAAGGGCGAGTCGGCCGCCTGCTCGTAGCCGGAGATGTCGTCGATTTGCGGCGTGCCCACTGCACAGAGCACCAGCGGGATCCCCGCGTCACGTGCCAGATGGCTCACGGCGAGCGAGATGTGGCCCCCCGCCGACACCCCGCCGACGGAGATGCTCTGGGGGTCGACGCCGAAGGCGTCTGCGTGGCTGTGCACGTGTTGGAGCGCCGCGAAGCAATCCCGCAGTCCCGTGGGGAACGGGTATTCTGGCACCAAGCGGTAGTCGACGTCGATCACCACCACCTTTGCCTGGTGCACGATGTGTTTGAGGATGTGCGACTCTGTTTCCAGGTCGCCCAGCCCCCACCCCCCGCCGTGGAAGTCCATGTGCACGGGCAGGGGGGTGTCCTGGGATGCGTTGTCCGGTCTGTACACCCGCAGGGTGATCTCCTCGCCGTCGAACGAGGGAATCTTGACGTCCTTGACGTCCGCCACCTCGGGCGCCGGCGCGGTGCCGTATGAGTACAATTTCGAGTAGTTCTTGCGCAGCTTGGGCAGATCAATGGGCCCATTGGGTGTGTTCGCGGCCTGCTCCGTGTACAGCTTCGCAAACACCGGGTCCAGTCGTGCCTCCACGCTGGGATGCAATGGGTTCAATGCCTCGTGTCCGCCGTTAGTCATTCTGTACCAATTCTTTCACTGTATGCTTTCAACACTTCCGTCCCAAACATATATATACTACCCCCCCGCGAAAGCCCCCGTCGGTTATCTCCCCCTACCCCACACCGCCCCACCCGTCATCTCGGTCCGCCGCCGCGGGGCAGCCATCCCACACATCGCATATCGCTTCGCTCGTCGGCTTTACTGGGACTGTCCCCTGACCCCGCGAGCCGGCTTCGCTGAGTTTTTTCTGGGGGCACGCCCCCAGACCCCCAGGGTCCGCTTCGCGGAGTTTCGGGTCAAGTCTGTGAATAGCGAATTGATTGATTAACACTGAAACTTGAAGCCCAGCAGGGCTAATGTTTTGGTTCTTTTTTTTTAAAAAGAACAGTACATCACATCGGTTAGTGTTTTCTGGGGGCACGCCCCCAGACCCCCGGGGTCCGCTTCGCGGAGTTTCGGGACAAGTCTGTGTACAAATTGATAATACTAACAAACCCAGTGCACGTCCCCATTGGAAGTACATAACATTACCCATAGCTTCGAGCGAACTGAGCCCTGGGATCTGGCGGCCTGCCCCCAGAAACAAGTTGGGTAAGTATTTGCAGGGAGACAGCCCCTACACCTCGTCGCTCTGCAAGGCTTCAACGAATGGAAAGTACAGAACACTACCGATAACTTCGAGCGAAGCGAGCCCTGGGGGTCTGGGGGAGTACCCCCAGAAACCAGACCTGGATTAGGATTTTGCGGGGGACTGGTCGGCTCCTTCTCCAAAGGTTGAGCATCTTGAATCCCCACAGAGCTAATGTTTTTGGTTTTTTTCGTTAAAAAGAACAATACATGACATCGAGTAGTGCTTTCTGGGCACTTGAAGTCCAGCAGTGCTAATGTTTTTGGTTCTTTTTTAAAAAAGAACAATACATCGAGTAGTGTTTCAGCAGTGCGTGTTTCTAGGGCAAGCCCTAGACCCCGAGGGTCAGATTCGCCGAGGTTCGTGGTGTGAGGTCTTTGGAACTCTATTCGCTATAATTAAGTTGAATCTTATGCCTAATAAGGGATAGGTCTGGTATTTTAATTCCGGTGTCGATACAGTTTCTGTGAGTGACAGGGTGTATAGACTCGGAGGAACATTTGACCGAGTTCTACCTGGTTGGTTTAGCTTATTACTGAATGATGCAGTATTGTTTTTTTTTTTAAAGAAGAACCAAAAACATTAGCTCTGCGAGACACAATAGAATGAAATGGGTATTGGATCAAGAAGAACCAACTGCATGCATTAGCTTAGGGAAGCTTGAAAGGATATGATAGGTAGAACCAGGCCGTAGAAAAGCATTGAACCTAAGAGCGTTCGCGCGACTGGGGAGAGGTAGGATTGCTTCAAAATATAGTCTGATTGATCAGGATCAATCACAGTTGAATTTGCGATAGAATAAATTATGAATGAACCGTGCGAATTAAAGATACACCTGTAGCATGCGTCGATCAAATGCTCTTACTCTAAAAGTTTCGACCGAGCATAATTGATATCACTCTACCGATATGTGCAAAAAACCAAACCGTTCAGAGCTGGGTCCATCCGATGCTGGACCAGAAAATAGCCATCGCCAGATCAACATAGGCTTTGAAGCAAGTTCCACAATGGAACCAGTTGACATATGTGAGTGTTGTGAGTTCTGTAGCTTACAAGCATCCGTCCGTGCTCAGAGATACACAACGATACGCGTTTTGCTTTTTTACTGGAAAAAGAAGAATACAATGCAATGTTTTCTGGGGGCACGCCCCCAGACTCCCAGGGTCGGCTTCGCCGAGTTTGGGTTTCCAAGGATCTTCCGCCAAGCAGAACAACGCTTTTTGCTTGAGGAATGAGGAATACTACGGATGATATATAATCCTCTCTCGACATTCGAAACTCTAATATAACAGATTTAACGAATACTACGGATTCGTAGTGTTGTTTGACTCGACCTGGCATTTGGAGTACAAGGCTTCGAATTGACTGGAGGAAAGCAAAACTACGCTGCATTTTCGATACAGCATCAAAGTTAACTATTGAAACTCAATTTCTTGATGAATATACCATCATAATGGCGAATCATACATGTAGAGCTAGGGAATTTACATAAATTAATTATAAGAGAAACTTTTTTTGGAGCCGCGTTTCAATCCGCGCTTCTTAACACGTATACGTAACTACGGGTCGACTGTCTTCCTAAAAACGTTTGTTCAAACTCGTACAAGGTCCCTCTTCCCAATCTATTAGCGAAGCGGACCCAGGGGGCCTTAAGTCGTCCCCTCAGAAAGCACTACTCGATATACTGATCTTTTAAAAACACTACTCAATGTCATGTATTGTTCTTTTTAAAAAAAGAACCAAAAACGTTAGCCCTGCGGGGCTTCATAGCTTAACTAGTCCCAAAACTCCGCGAAGCGGACCCAGGGCGTCTGGGGGCGTGCCCCCAGAAAACACTACTCGGTATATTACTCTTTCTTAAAACATTACACAATGTGGTGTATTGTTCTTTTTAAAAAAAGAACCAAAAACATTAGCCCTGCGGGGCTTCATAGCTAAACTTGTCCCAGAACTCCGCGAAGCGGACCCAGGGGGTCTGGGGGCGTGCCCCCAGAAGACACTAGGCGATGTGATATACTGTTCTTTTTTAAAAAAGGACCAAAAACATTAACCCTGCGGGGCTCTATAACCAAACTTGTCCCAGAACTCCGCAAAGCGGACCCAGGGGGTCTGGGGGCGTGCCCCCAGAAAACACTAGTCTATGTGGTGTACTGTTCTTTTTAAAAAAAAGAACCAAAAACATTAGCCATGCGGGGATTCATAGCTAAACTAGTCCCAGAACTCCGCGAAGCGGACCCAGGGGGTCTGGGGGCGTGCCCCCAGAAAACACCACCCCTGCAGGGCTCCTGTCAATGCGCACACTTGTCCTACAACTCCGCGAAGTGGACCCCGGGGGTCTGGGGGCATGCCCCCAGAAAACACTATAGTGCGCACGTCCTATAACCCCGCTTGTTTTAGCGCGGGTCACGTGAGTGGAGATGTGGGTGGTGGCAGAGGGGAGGAGGGAACTCTCCGTCGAGCGGAGCGACCACAAACAAGATTGTTTGTTTTTTGTTATCGGAGGGTTTGTTTGAAATCGCCGGAGGATCGATAGGGTTCAGATAAGAGGAGGAGATATAAACTTCCCGCGGCGGTGGGTGGAAATAAAAGCAGATGCGACGGGGGGTTGAGCCGCACATTCCGCCGCACGCGGCTGGGCCAGCGGGGCGCCCCGCAGAGCTGCGAGATGTGGGCAAGGATAAAAGCCCTGGGGGGCCCACGAGGGCCAGATGGTAGTAGCTATAGCAGAATGATCACGGAACCAATTCTCATTTCTGGCGCGGGGTTGATTGGGCTCGCGCTTGCACAGAGCCTGAAGCGGCTGGGGATCCCGTTCATCGTCTTTGACCGGGACGAGAGCGTGACTGCCCGCGGACAGGGGTGGGGGATCACGCTGCACTGGGCGCTCCAGAGCCTGCTGGACGTGGTGCCGGAGGAGCTTCACGCCGAGATCTTCAACGCGCAGGTCATCCCCGGGTTCGACCAGAAGGACACCGGCACGTTCCTGTATCTGGACGCATCCAACTGCCAGACGGTCGTCAAGATCCCGCCGTCCCGTCGGCTGCGGGTGCGTCGCGAGCAACTGCGTCGTGTGCTGCTCTCCGGGCTCGACGTCAAGTGGGGCCACCAGACGGAGCACATCGAGGTGTTGGAGGACGGGTCCGGGGTCGAGGTCACGTGCCGCAACGGGGTGAAGCTTCGGGGAAGCATGCTGGTCGGGGCCGAGGGCTCGAGCTCTCATTCGCGACGCTTCCTGCGGCCCGACGCCTGCGAGCTTAATCAGCTGCCGGTTCAGTTCTGCGGCGCGAGCGTGGAGATGTCCACGGCGGAGATATCCGAGCTGCAGGCCCTGGACCCCCTGCTCTTCCAGGGCACCGTCCCCGGCACCAACACCTTCTTCTGGTTCTCCCTGCTGGGGGCGCCCGAGTACACGGGCAAGGCCGACACGTGGGTGGCCCAGGTGAATCTCTCGTGGCCCACGAACGACACCTCGCCCCTGAAGACTCGCGAGGAGAAGATCGCCGCCATCAAGGCCCATTCACAGGGCCTGGCCCCGGTCCTTCAACGCGCCGTCGACAAGATCACGTCGCAGAGCGAGGCCCTCGAGATCCGGCTCGCCGATTGGCCCTGCCTGACATGGAACAACCGCAAGGGCCGCATCACCCTCGTCGGCGACGCCGCCCACGCCATGACCATGTATCGCGGCGAGGCCGCCAACCACGGCATCACCGACGTCTACGAAATCTCCGCAAAGCTCGACGCCGTGCACCAGGGCAAACAGGACCTGGCTACCGCCATTGACGAGTTTGAGGCCACTATGCGCGCCCGCGCCGCACCAGCCGTGCTTCTCTCCCGCCAGGCGTGTCTCGACGCCCACAACTGGCAATCCCTGCATACACCCGAAAAGCCGTCCCCGCTGCTCACGAAGCGATCAAATAACGTCTCTACCGCTACCGCTGCATGCTCTTAAAATTGATGACTCACTTGGTTAACTCCCTTGCCTGCTGTGACTTCGGCTTCGCAGAACAACGCTTTTTGCTTCTTTTTAAGCCAAAAAGAAGACTACATCTTTAGTTGTTTTTTGGGGGCACGCGCCCAAACCCCCAGGGTCGGCTTCGCCGAGGTTTGGGCTGTAGAACAATGCTTTTTGCTTCTTTTTCAGCTAAAAGAAGACTACATCATTAGTTGTTTTTTGGGGGCACGCCCCCAAACCCCCGAAGTCGGCTTCGCCGAGGCTTGAGTTGTAGATAGGTTTGCTCCATAAACCAATGCTTTTTGCTTCTTTTGCCGGAAAAACAAGGCAACACTACCAATTGTTTTTTGGGGCACGCCTCCAAACCCCCAAGGTGCCAAGGTGGGCTGCGCCGAGGTTTGGGCTGTAGAAGGGTTTGCTCCAGGCCTCAACGGTAGAAAGAATAGAGAATTACCCAGGTTCGGCGAAGCCGACCCCGGTCTGGGGGGGGCAGCCCCCTACACCCCCGTGACTCTGCGAGGCTTCAACAAATAACCTTTTACCCATAGCTTCGAGCGAAGCGAGCCCAGGGGGTCTGGGGGCGTGCCCCCAGAAAACCACACCTGGGTTAGGATTTGCAGAGGGCTAGCCCCTACCTATAGCTTCGAGCGAAGCAAGCCCAGGGGGTCAGGGGGCATGCCCCCAGAAACTAGTTCTGGGTTAGGATTACAGGGGGAAGGGTTCCCGAATGATTCTGCTTCACAGAACAACGCTTTTTGCTCCATTTTCCGAAAAAAGAAGATAGCACGATCAATTGTTTTGTCAATACATGGCCCTAAACCGTCGGCGTTAGGTTCATCGAGGATTTTGATCTGCTTCGCAGAACTACCCTCCTCTTCTTCTGCTAGGTAGCTTTTTGTGCTTTTATCACAAATATTCACACATACCTTGTTAAACGAAACCGAAGCTTTGAATAAGGCGGAAATAAAATGGTAGTCAGTCGTTAGTACCTGAGGAGCTTAGCTGGTTGATAAAGTTGATGATTCCTGAAGGGGAGAAGACACGCTATTTATAAATCAGAACCATGGTTGCCACATCATCCCAATTTATTGTCTGCGCTTGCATGCATCTCAAATAATATTTTTCCGAGGGAAGCGTAGTTTTTTTTTTGGATTTATAGTCGGCCCGAGCTGAAACGCCACACGGTGCCACACGTAACCAACACGTGCAGATGGCCGTCGATCAAAAGTTCAATTCCCAGAAACCCGTAATTAAGACCTCGAACAGCATGTTTACTCGGCTTCTCGAGATCTTAGTGTGAAGTACGCGTTTCGCTTCTTTAAAAGAATAACTTGGTTGGAGCTTTTGAGGGCCGGCCCCAAACCCCGTAGTTCAGCATCCTGGAAGATTTGGTGTTTATATCATTGTGCGAAGCAGAACAACATTTATTGCTATGTTTCTAAGAAGAAGAGCCTCAGCTGATACAAGGCCTCTCTTGAGGTGTAAAAAGATGTATATTGACAATATCCACCCCTGGCTCCGCTTCGCGGAAGGCTGAGCCTCTATATCTTTCTGCAGTCGAACAACTACTAAAGAGGAATAATATTCTAAGACAACTGCACTAGTCCTGAGCTCGGATCCCTTTTTCAGCTTCGAAAACCTCAATAGGACTCAATACCCGAAACTCCGCGAAGCGGACCCTGGGGGTCTGGGGGTCTGGGGGCGTGCCTCCAGAAATCCAGTTCTGAGCCAGGATTGCAGGGGGCAGCTCTGCGAGGCTTCAATGAATAGAAACAAAAAGTGCTACCCATAGCTTCGAGCGAAGCGAGCCCTGGGGGTCTGGGGGCATGCCCCCAGAGGATAGTCCACATGCATGGCCATCATGTTGGGAAAAACCACTCGTGAAATGTGTCGGAGAAAATATCCGACGATCGCGGACTGTGGGGAAACGTGTCTCAGCTGACGTCTCCGCATTGTTCCTGCTGCAGACAAACGGTTTGTTTGACCAGTGAACGACGGTAAACATGGCTAGATGGCTGTTTACTGTGTTCATAGTGTTGACTAGTGAGTGGTACTCACAGCAGCAGCAACAGAGGGGAGTTGTTGGCTGACCAAAAAGGTTATAATATATGGAAATAGCAGTGCGGCTGAAATTTAGGAATACTGCGATCCGGTGTCGGGTAGGCTATAAAATTAACCCCCTCGCTGGAACTGAGGAGTATAAAAGGAGAGCCTACACCCTCATTTCTTTGTTTCAGTCGTTTAATAGTAATGTTGGAAGTGTCGAAACCAGCTGTTGTCGGGGAGGTGAGCGAGCCGGTGGTGTCTGAAGCTGTTGCACATGCGGCCCCGGTGGTGCCGGAGAAGATCCAGGCGCTGCGGATGCATGGGATGAATATTGATGAACTGAAAGTGGATACTATTGAGAGCGATCCCTGTGGGGAAAACGAGGTTCGCGTGGCAGTGGCGTTTTGTGGGATTTGTGGTAGCGACCTTCATGAAGTCACCGGAGGCCCTGTTCTTGCACCTGGGCCTGGTGACTGTCATAAACACACGGGGACAAAGCTCCCCGTTGTTCTTGGCCACGAAATGGCTGGTGTAATCACGGAGGTGGGGCGAAAAGTCCAGTCCGTGAAGATTGGTCAAAAAGTGGCCGTAAATCCGCTGTACACATGCAAGCACTTTGGGATTGATCTATGCGAGGCCTGTCAGAAGGGCAGAACAAATCTTTGTTTAGAAACTGCAAGAGTCGGTTATAGCACTTCTGGAGGCGGTTTTGCTGACCAGTTGGTCGTTCCATCTGAAAATGTGTTTGTACTGCCCGAAAATGTGCCATTGGAGATCGGCGCATTAGTAGAGCCGCTGGCTGTAGCATGGCATGCTGTCAGAATGGCCAACATTAGACCGGGAAACAATGCTCTCGTCCTTGGCGCAGGCCCCATTGGCCTTGCACTTTTGCAGATGCTAAAGGTCTGGGGAGCTAGCAAAGTCATCATCACCGAAGTGCTCGAGACAAGGGCTCAGCAGGCTGAAAAGTTTGGCGCCGATCTGATTATAAACCCGCTAGAAAAGGACAAGGACGGAAACTTGGTCTCTGTTCCTCAAAAGGTAAAAGAGTTCCTCAAGGGACACCCAGTTGATGTTAGCTATGATGCATCCGGCCTGCAATCGACCCTAGATACTGCATTAGAGGCCACAGGAATCGGAGGACAAGTCATCAACCTGGCCATACAAGAACGCCCACTAAACATCATCCCACACACCTTGACCATGGGCGAAAAGATCTACCGGGCCAGCATGTGTTACACAGACCAGGACTTTTCTGAAACTATCGAAGCGCTCGGTGCAGGTAGACTAGACCCAACCGACATGATAACCTCTGTCGTACCCTTAAGTCAGGTCGTACAAAGGGGTTTCAAGGAGCTTTTGACCAACCGCCAAAACCACATTAAAATCCTCATAAAGCCATAATTATTATTGAAACACTCACGTCATATACTAATAAAGGATAACGAGTTTAGCTTCAGTTACAGTTGGTCCATGGCGTATCACAAAATCTTTTTTCTGGGGGCATGCCCCCAGACCCCTGGGTTCCGCTTCGGGGAAGGCTGGGCGCCCCCAACTGGTTTTTGTAGGTGAAAATTACTTAGATTTGTTAAGAGAACTGTGGATTTTGGGCAGTGGTTTTCTTTCTATTCGCCGAAGCCTCGCAGGGCGACGGGATGCAGGAAGCTGGCCCTACAAATCCTAACCCAGTTGCGATGTTTTCTGGGGGCACGCCCCCAGACCCCCAGGGCTCGCTTCGCTCGGGGTTATGGGCGGTGTTCCATTTTTCTATATTCGTTGAAGCCTAGCAGAGCCACGGGGGTGCAGGGTGCCAAACCCTAACCCAGTAGTAGTGTTTCTGGGGGCATCAATGCAGACCCTATGGGCCTGAGCTCGTGTCCCCAGAGATTCTTGACTCCAGGTACTAATTACCCAATATCTGGCACGTGACCAGGTCATGTGACTATTAAAATTAAGGTTTCATGCATGAAAAGCCGATCGACCCATTCGACCGACCTCGGTCCACAGGGGGTGACGGCCGAAAATTAAATTCATATGCGCACCCCGCATTTTGATATAAAGCATAGGTATGCCGGAAGGACTCGCAGATAGGTTGAAGCAATGGCAGTTCTAAGCAAATTGAGCGAAGGCGTCAGAGAGAAGCTATTTACGCTAGTGTTTTTTCTACGATTCAGTATGTTATAGATGCATGAATCAGAGGATTGATGAGCTGATGCTAATGAATTGTAGTTTCGTTTGTGTCATGGACAGCGGTGCTGCATTTCCTGGGCTTGTCGAGGCGAAAAGGCAGCCTTGTGAAGGTGCTGAATTTGGCTGGAGCACACATGGTTTGCAACCATTTGTCCATCAAGTTAGCACGGCGATACTTCATGCCCAGTGATCCGGTCGAAAAGGTCCTGAAGGGTCTCTCCCGACGTGCCAAGGGCCTGAACGGATACAACAAGGCATACTCTCCAGCCTTCCCGCATGCAAGATGGGTTGTGGAGGCCGAAAATCGCGGGCCTGAGGATCCTGTTTTGGTATATTTCCACGGCGGTGGTTATGTCTTTGGCTTCCTCCCATCGCATGGTAGGATGCTCATTGAGCTTTCCAAGCAGGCTAATAACCCTCGACTGTCCGTTATTGCCTTTGATTACAGTCTGGCCCCGGAACACCCGTTCCCGAAGCAGTTGCAGGAAGCTGCCGACTTGTACAAAGAGCTGGTGGACACGGACAAATGCCAAAAGGTCATACTGAGCGGCGATTCTGCGGGTGGCAACCTAGCATCGATTCTAAGTGCCCATATTCAACATCATTGCCCACATGCTGTGCTACCTCAAGCACCAACAAAACCATATGCTGTGTTCCTGATATCCCCCTGGCTCATCATGAACCCAGCTCGACAGGGAAGCTATGTGGAAAACTATACCGCTGACATCCTGGGGACCAAATGTGAGGATTGGGCTACTGCTTTCTGTCCGGATGAAAAACTGCGCAGGTCCAAATGGACCAGCCCTCTTTTTGCGCCTCCAGAGTTCTGGAGCGACGTCTTCCCTGAACAGACCGCCGTCAGCGTGGGGGAGAACGAAATGATGATCGACGACGTCAAGAAATGGGTCACTAAGGCTTCCATCAACCGCTTCTATCTAGAAAAGGACGGTGCACACAATTCCCTCTTCCTAGATCCTCTTGGTGTCCAGAGTCATCCAATCCTCAAGGAAATGTTAGAATTCCTCAAGGAGGTCTTGTAATTGAACAATACACTTAATTGCATTAGTTATAGCTGCTTTTCTGGGGGCATGACCCCAGACCCCAGGGTCCGCTCCGCGGATTAAGAGTTATGTATACCCCCCATGTGCAGAGGCAATTGCAATAGTTATGCAGCACCAGTAGAAGAAGGAAGTATTTCCCGACCTATCCACATCCAAATCTCGGCTAAGCCGACCCAGGGCCCCAAGAAACTGCCTGTAAAGATTTCAATGAAAGACTTTTCAACTAGAATTTAAAAACATATTGACTCTATGGAGAAATTGGAAGAGCGAAAGTTTGAAGGTAACTGTTGTGTTTGCAATCTGTGGCGGTCACTGTAGTGTTGTCGTTCTTGACGGTAAGACAGTGGTTGGTGTCTTTGTTGATCAAATAGCCGTGGATGTTGTAGGACCAGTTTTGCGAGTCTGATTCATCACAGGTAGAATAAGAGATCTGGCCGTCTTTTTCGGTAAGGCAGTTGTCTTTGTTGTCGAGGTTGTTGATAGTTCCGTCCTTTCTGACTTGCCAGACTTGAGCGTCGTTTCCGTTACACTTGACAAAGGAGACCTTTTGATTGTCCGAGGAAAGGCAAGTGGTATCGTAGATGTTGGGGCTAGTAAATATTTGACCAGTTTGGACAATTTGCTTACAGTTATCATCTGACGCAGTGATTCGGTAAACCTTGGTAGCATGGGAGTTGATTGAGCCCGTGTCTATCTTGTTAGTAGCCTTGGACTCCTTTCCGGACCATAGCTCTTTAACTTTGAAAGAGCAAGAGCTCTTGGTGTACCCGGCCCTAGTGAGCGGAATGCTGAAGCTCTTTGCCGTATCGGCCTTGTTGAATACAGTAAGCAATCGGTCTCCGTTAGACAAATCCTTTGAAAGGACGTCCAAATCGTCATTTTGGCTAACTACAGTAGCCTGTCGACCAAGGTCATCTTGGTCTACTGCAATAAGGTCCCTATTGGTCAAATATTCAACAACGTCGTCCTTGAGATCGGGGATGTACGCACTGATTATCAATGGTGCAGACATCGACGACCAGAGTGCAAACTGTGATCTACGTTCATCCATAGTCAATTCTTCATCGTCGGCAATTAAAAAGTCTGGATCGTTGGCAAATGACTTGCTTTGGTATCGAGCCAACAGGAGGTTGGCTTTGTAGTTGGACATGACACTTTCCCAGTGGTCACCTTCAACGCCATAGTTAATCACGTCCCATGAATGACGGGCTAGCTCTCCATTGGGTGGCATGTTATCCATGACCTTGAACCAATTATCCAATGGCTGGCCATCGCAAAAATAAGCAGGTGCAGACTCGGAAAACATCATAGGCTCATCCAGGTCACTCAGAATTCCGTGCCATTTGTGGTAGAGTTCAATATAATTGTCGGCTTCCTCCTTATTCTCTGGGTTGGGGACATTGCAGCCGTCCAACTTTAAAAAGTCGATGCCCCAAGAAGCAAATGTTTCTGCATCCAACTTTTCATAGCCATACGAGCCAGGATACTTTCCGCAAGTAAGGTTCCCCACGTCAGAATAAATTCCAAACTTGAACCCTTTTTCCTTGAAATACTTTCCCAGCCACGGAAGCCCATTTGGGAATAGGTCGGTGTCCCATTGCAACCTTCCTTCCTCATCTCGTTCATGCTTCGGCCAACAGTCGTCCAAATTGATTCGGTCATAGCCCGCGTCTAGCAAACCCTTGTCCAACATTGCGTCAGCTGTGTCCGTGAACAGAGTCTCATTCAAATCACACATGAACCTGGCCCAGTTGTTAAAGCCCATGGGAGGTTTGGCCTCCGCAGGCTTTATGATGGCAGCAGCAATTGCCAAAAGAATTGAGGTGGATAGAAGCTTCATCCTTGTTATCTTTTGGTTGTTCTTACCCCTCGGATTTGGGCCTTTTTATAACTCCAACAAACCACATATGTAACACCATCCTACTCCACACCCTAATAGATAACAACTAGCTCAAGCGTTACATGTAACATCGGTACACGGACCGTCCTCCATTGCACATGCTGGCGTCGATCCATGATGACGATCCCCTGAGTTAGGTCCCTTACATCTACCAGCCGAGCTTTTAGGACCGGTTCACAAGCCACGCAACTTGTATTGACTTTCTGGGGTATTCCCTCGGGCTCCTTGTGTCCGCTTCGCAGATTTGGATGTTGTGCTGATAATGTTGAATTTAAAGGAAAGCAAGCTAGTACTGCGCAATTCCTGTAAAGTAATAATTACCCCGCCGAGGTACCCCTCAAAGAAGCTTACTGCACTGTCCATTCTCAACAGTCGCGTAACACGGCAAGATTTACTAAAAAGCAAACCATTGTGACGCTGCGACGCAGGACACGCCGCTTGAACGCTCAGAAACAGGTTCCGCTTTTTCTCCGCAAATCGGACTCCGAAGGTGAAGGACACCATCAAGAATAGATAAACCGAATTGACACGGCATTCATTATTTTACAGAACAGAAGAGATGATCATAATCCTACGAAGCTGAATGGGTAGTTTTGGACTTGAAAATGAAACACTGGTACCTTTATCTAATCGGACGTTTGCCGATCTCGTTTTAGGGCTGGGACAGGGATCGTCAGAGAAAAGTTTACACGTTTTCCAGCTGTCAAGCTTTAAAAAAACCATCTAAAGTACAGAAGAACCGTCGGAACCTTCAATTTCCTATGGTCGGCTAAAGGAAACAGATAGTTCATCTCTGCGAAACCCAACCCGACCAAGCTCACTGCACGGTACGTCGTCATTGGAACGTTTATGCTCAGCCTAGCTCCCACTACTCATTCCTCTAACGAAAGAGGTATCCATCTATCCGGAAGGACCACTGTAATAACCAAGTCGATCCTTTCTTTCCTATAGAAACGGAGAATTGGGCCCCAATTTCGGCGAAGCGGTCCCCGGGCTGTCGGGGTTTGTCTTCAGAAAATACGTTTATGATTTAATTTAGACTTAAACGGTCATAAATTTATTGATGGTTATCTAATTGGTGACTGGAGCTTCGGAGTCCTTGTATTTGTCGAGCTTGAACAGCTTTTTGGCGTTTTCACGGCCGATCTTGGCCTTGTCTGCTAGAGACAATTCGGCGCCGTCGAACCAAGTGCATGCATCATGGAAGTTTTCAAACGGATAGTCGATGGAAAAGAGGATTCGGTCGGATCCAATCATAGTCTGGCAGAAGGCAAGTGTCTGGGTGGAGAAGTGACCAGATGTGGTGATCCAGATATTGTCTTGGAAGTAGTCCTTGATAGTTCGTTTGCAATCAAGCCCCAATGGCTTCTTGACGTCTTCGAACCAGTGGTTAATTCTCCAGATGTCGAAAGGTAGGTGCTCGCCCAAGTGACCAATGATAACCTGCAGCTTTGGATGACGGTCGAAGACTCCATTGGTTACCATACCAAGAAGATGAAGACTGACTCCCTGTGCGAAACTCAATGGTGGGCCAACCAGCCACTTTCTCTTTGCCCACAGTTTGTCGTGAATCGTTCCAGTGGGGTTTCTTGGATGCAAGTAGAATGGAACGTCGAGCTCCTCGACGACAGACCAGAATTCGTCCCATTCGGGCTGATCGTAGAAGATCATATCGTCGCCATCAGAGCCGGCTCGTTGAGTGTCATTAACCAACGCTCCGAGGAACCCGAGCTTGGTGACACAACGACGAAGCTCTGCAGCTGCCTCGGAGGGATTGTGCATAGAGAGTGTAGCAAAGGCACCATACCGGTCCTCCTTTCCCTTGATATTCTCGGCAACCCAGTCATTGACCTCGACGGCCAGCTTCTGAGCTTCCTTGGGGTCCCAGATGTCCTGAACACCTGGTGCTGTGTAAGAAAGGATCTGGTAACCAACACCATACTTGTCAGCGTACTGGGTGCGATACTTATCAATGTCCGAAATCTCTCTGGTGTGTTTATCGCTGTCTACAGCGAAAAAGCTAGCCCACCATCTAGTTCTCTCCTCTTGGCGCGGCAAAGAAAACGCCTCTTCAAGTGCAATTTTACCCAACATCTTTAATTCTGAATAATTGATTCTACAAACTCAATGGTTGGTTTCGTCTGTCTTTTATATACCATTTATTCCCCACACTATAGCGACGGTGGGTCCTTATCCGACGGGTGATTATCGGAATATCGGAGCTCCGACACCAACCGCTTCTCCTCTTACCCCGGCCAAAAACCCTCCGTGGTTGCGAGCTAGTGGGGTTTTCTGGGGACACTCCCCCAGACCCCCAGGGGTCCGCTTCGCGGAGAATTCTTGTTCAGCACAAGAAAATGGTCTCCATTTTTCCTATTTAATTAAGTTGTCGAGCTTACGCTAAACCCAACAAACTTGGAACGTAGATACCACTGGCTGAGTCACGTGATAACAGGGGGCATGCCTCCTGTCCCCCGGAACTCTCTTCGCTCGAGGCTATGAGTAGTATTCATTCTTCCTGTTCGTTGGAGCCTCGCTGAGCAAGGGACATCCCTGACCCCCTATAGCTAGGCCGGGTCCGCGCAAAAAATTGTTAATCGATGAGCACAAGCTCTAGATCTAGCCGGTAACGAATTAATAATTGTATTATTATAATTATAAGCTCTATGTATGTACATGCAGAATTCAGCGGAAATTAATATATTTAAACCCATTGGCCATATACTTTTACAATATATTCAGGGGATTTAATCAAGCAGCCAGAAATACTGAAGAAATCATGGACCCGTCGCTCGGCGAAGGAGATCCAGGTGGTTTGCATGGGGCATGAATATACACACAATTAATATTGATATATTATGCTCAATTTTTAAGCCAGCTGACTATAGAATTTGAGATTTTTTCAGGGGCTTCGATGCAGTACCAATGGCCAACCTGGTCTAGTTTTTCGACAACAACGTTTTGAAGGCCTTGCTCAATGATGCTGGCACAGCCCTCATATGGAGCGGTCATATCTTCATTGCCCACAAGTAGAAGGACTGGTGCCTTGACTTTGGCGTAATTTGGTGATTTGGCGTCCACAATGACCTTGCATGCAGCCGCATACCCCTGAGGGGTTTGGGACGCGATGAGCGCGCGGATAAAGGCTCTATTAAGGGCCGGTACGGATTTTGCAGGAGTCAATTGAGGGACGGCATCAGCAATCTGGAACAAGTTGCCAGATTGCTTGATTGTGTCGATTCTACCGGCCATTACTTTGGCTCCCTTTTCAGTCGGATGGACCGGGCCCAGCAAAATAAGGGCATTCACTCTGGAGGAATATAACTCCGCGGCTTTCAACGCCGCCATTCCCCCCATCGAATGGCCCACCACCGTTGCCGCGGCAACTTTAAAGTGGTCCAACAGACGCACAACATCCCCGGCCATGGATTCCACCGTCGGAGGAGTGTCGGAGAGCGGTGAATTCCCGGCACCCTCATTGTCAAAGAGGATGCAATTGCCAAAAGGGACTATTGAAGACACAATCGGATAGTAGTAATTCTGTGAAGATCCCAGCCCATGAATAAAAATGAACGTCTCTACGCCATCCACTAGCTCCTTACCAAGCTGTCCGTCGGACGATTTACCCGATGTCCAGACATTTAACGTTTTCCCACTCACCTCAGCTAGCATTTTGACCGATGTAGAATATGGGGTGCGACGGCCTTTATATACCCCGGTGGGGTGATCGACACTTTTCTGCGGGGTTGCATACCACTACTTTTCAAACCTTCCGAACCATCAATTGCCTCCGAAATGTGCCACTATCTGATTGTTTTGATATCTCTTGGGGGAAGGTCCCCACTGGGGTCGGCCTTGCGGAGAGACCCCGGGTATGAAAATGCTGTATAATACTGACTTGAACCAATTCAAAATTTCACTCCTCTGGATTGTCAGGGTCCACTTCACGAGGAACTTGGTATCTAAAGCTTGTATTTATTCAATGTTATCAAATATACCTAGATTTAATAGAAAATCGAGGCGCCTCAGAGCCATCACTTGGCTCCTTTCGGAAAAAGAACCGCCGGAGCTTTATTCTTTTATTCTCTTGTGAAAAGAACAGGAATGGAAGCCTCGCAGAGCTAATGCTTTTGGTTCTTTTCTGGAAGAGAACAAAACATTGATCCTAGTATTAAAAACTAGGCCAAAACGACTCAGCGGGGTGAGTTTGGGAAAATGCCCTTAACCAAAGTTTGGAAGACAAAATTACAAGTTAAAAAAGTTTGTTTATTAACGGATAAATATGTTCAATTGCTCGTTTTCTTGCTTTTAGCCTTTTCAAAATCTTCAGTTGTCTGCAATGCAATGTTGTAGTCGAGGGTGCAAGAAACATTCTTTTCCTTTGCAAGGCTTTCCTTGGCCGGGAGGAAGTCGACAATGAGGTCACCTTTGACGCAAAAGGTAGAGTCGTTCTTTGTGTAAGGGTCCTGGGCGTCGTAGATTTGGGTGACGAGAGTTCGATAGCCTGGTTTGCTGACCATCCAGTGGATGTGGGATGGTCTGTATGGGTGTCTTTCCATGATTTGGAGAAGCTGGCCTGCCGGGCCGTCGTATGGGATTGGGTAGGCGGTGGGCTTTAGACAGATGAAGCTGTAATCGCCGTTCTCGTCAGACGTGAACGTTCCTCTAAGGTTGTACTCAACCTGGTTTTCGTCCTGTTGTTCATAAAGTCCGTTTGGAGCAGTGTGCCAGACCTCAATGGTGGCTCCAGAAAGTGGGTCTCCGTAGGCATCGGTGACCTTTCCAGACACATAGCACTTTTCACCACCAACTTCTTGTTGGATGATAGTCTCCCCATTCTTGTAGTGAGGAGATCCCTCACGGTAGAATGGGCCAATGATGGCACTTGGGGTGAACTTTTGGTCAGTGGACTCAAGTGTGTCATATGTCAGTGAGTCGACTAGAGATTCCAATCCTAGGACATCAGAAACCAGAATGGACTCAGATCTCTTATCGTCAGACATTTGACCAATTTGGTTGATAAATTCCATACCCATTTGCCATTCAGGGATGGTCAAGTTGACATCACGCGCAAAGTCGTGAATATGCTGAATGAGAGAGGTGAGGACCTCTTTCATGCGTGGGTTGGTGCCAGGGCCCATTGCCTCAATGACAGAATCGGTGAACTTTTGGTCAGACATGCTTAGTGATGGTTTAAACAACTGATAATGGCCTTTTTCCCGCTTACAATGGCTGAAATATATACCTGGTGGTTGGCCGAAAGTGTCCGTCGCTAACTCCGCACGGCGGGGGATCGATTCGCCGGACCCCACAAAGTTCCGGAGTCAATCTCCGAAGTCCTCCGATAGACCGTTTTGATATATAGAGCACTCAGCTCCGCTCTTTTCCCAAAAAGCCAGGCAACGTATCGGACTTTTAAAACTGCGTGAGCTCTACAGAACAGATGACCTACTCCTCAATTGATACCTGCAAGGACATTTTCAACCGACTGATCTCCGATCCAAGCTTTCTCCCCCTACCGAAGGAAGCCCTGGACCTGGCAAACAAGGTTCGATTCAGTTTCGGTGAAAGTGAAGAGGGAAAGCTCTTTCTTCCATGTCCTTTCAAACAGGCTGAGACAATTTCTGCTCTGAAAGGTGTTGAGGGTACCGTAGCCAATGCCGTTGGAAAGGCCCGGTTCGGCACCACACAAAACGTTGACATTGACATGTATCATGCAACGTTTTTCCTTTTGATGGCCTACGTTGCATCCGTTGATGGGTACACCAAGCTGGATAAGGAGGAGGTTAAGAAGAGGTTGAAGGACACCGACCTTTTCCAAGCGCAATCCGACCCATATCGTCGAATGTCCGCCAATCTCTACAAGACCAAGGATAACAAATATTACCATATCCATGGATCGTTGGAAGCATCAACCACGCTGAAGATGATTGGCCTCGAACCATTCACTGGGATTACTGATTATCACAAGATCATTGAAATCATTGGCGGTGCAGTAGCCAAATTTACTGCAGATGAGCTCGAGGATCTCAATGCTAAGAACCGTCAAGCAGGAACCATTGCACTAACTCAAGAGGACTTTCTCAATACTCCACATGGTAAACTTATTTCATCTTTACCATATATTGACTGTCAAAAGCTCCCGGAAGATAACTTTTCTCCCCCTGCCCCGTTCCCAGAAAAGGGTGATCAAATTCTCTCTGGATTCAAGGTAGTTGAACTATGCCGAATTATCGCCGGACCCACTATTGGCAGAGTATTGGCTGAATACGGTGCCGAGGTTATCAAGGTCACTTCGCCCAATCTTCCGGACGTCCCTTTTTTCCAGGTTGACGGAAACATGGGTAAAAAGACCACAGATTTAGATCTAAAGACTGAAAAGGACCGAACGACTTTCGAAGAACTCATCGCCGACGCAGACATTATTTTGGATGGCTACCGTACCGGAGCTCTGGAAAAGCTTGGGTTTGGTCCAAAATCCTTTGCTGGACGCGGTAAGAAACGAGGTAAGGGCTATATCTACGTTTCTGAAAACTGTTTTGGCTTCCAGGGAGAATGGGCTCATCGCCCAGGTTGGCAACAAATTGCCGACTGTGTCTCCGGACTGGCATGGACTCAAGGCAAAGCCATGGGTCGAGATGAACCCATCATCCCACCATTCCCAATGAGCGACTACGGAACTGGGTGCATGGGCGCAATTGCCGCCATGTCTGCTGTCCTACAAAGGTCCCAAACAGGTGGAAGTTACTGGGCAACAACCTCCCTTGTCCAATACGACCTTCTTCTCATGGCTCAAGGACAATATCCCGAAAACGTCTGGAAAACCATCAAAGACAACTGCGATCCATCCTTCCGTGATAATCGATATTACGATTCTGTAGACCAGATTTCCTCCAGTGCTCTCAAATCAATCAAATCGCATCACCTTGACGCTCTGCAACAAAATTATCTCCTCGAAGCCTACTCTCCTGGATTCGGCGAATGCAAGGTCCTTAAACCCGTCGTCAAAATGGAAAAAACCCCTAACCGTTTCAACCAAGTTACCCGTCCAAATGGCTACGACGAACCAAAATGGTAGTTTGCTATAAATTAACGTATTATTCACTGTCTAAAGCTTAAGCTGTTCCCTTGATCTCCCTGGGTCCGTTTCGCGTACGTTAAAGAACCTAAAAATAACCGAAGAACTACCGAGCGGCTAGGTTGAACGTTTTGGAGGTTTGCCCCAAAGGGTTCAAACCCCTGGGCGGGTGCCGCGGATTACGTGGGCAGCTGTGACACGAAGCATGCAGGAGTATTTTTTTTTTTTTTGAAATTTTGAAATAATCGGTTGACGGAGTTGACATTTTATAGCTTGAAAGGTCTAAATGTTCCATTTCTATTCTGATCAATTAATATTACACAGTACAAAGTTGCTAGTATGGCGGGCGATCATGTCTCAGTAATTGTCTCAGTCGAACCCAGAAAAAGCAAATTAAACTTTTTACCCTTTCGTCAAGCTCTGAAACAGCGCGATGCACGCGATATATGCGCGAATGCGCGCATGTTTGCATGCATGCACCGGATGCCCTCGGAACCGAGGCCCGATATCGGTTCG
>JAJMDO010000108.1:0-36951 GCA_030573635.1 Blastobotrys ciferrii
GAGCCGAAGTTGGGAGGAAAGAAGATGTTGAGGAGGATGATGGAGAAAGGAAGTAAAAAGGACAGAAGACGAAGGATAGATGGCACAATTTATAGGAAAGTCGGTGCGAATAACACTAGGAGACAATAGTCAGGTGCAGGGATTGGTTCTGAGTGTGGAGAATGGCCAGTTGCAGTTGAACGATGTGCATTATTTGAATTCGGGGAAGCGTGTTACATCGGCCAAATTTGCTGGTGGCCAGATCAAGGATTTGGATATACTGACTACTACTGGTCCTCCTCCACCTCCGGTTAATGGCAATCCCTCGCCGCTGGGCGACCCAGCAGTGCTGTCGGCCGGGCCAGCGCACCAATCAGCACCTGCTGCAGACAGCAGCGACGAAAGCGAGGTCGACGAAAACCCCTACACTGCTCAAGAGTTTCTCAACAGAGGCAAAAACAACAACAACAACAATAATAACAACAAAAGCAGTAATAAGAATGGCAATGCTAGCAGTAGACCTTCGACTGCTCCGTCCACGTCGGCTTCGCCGGGGCCTAAGCAGCGCGGTCAGCGACGGAACAACAAGAAGGATGCGAACCACAGCGATTCGTGGGACGTTCGCGAGATCAAGGGTTCGCAGGAGTTCGACTTTCAGGCCAACCTCAACCTCTTTGATAAGCAGACCGTCTTTGACGAGATCCGCCAGCACGACTCCACCCAGCCGGGTGCTCGGCTGGTCGAGCACAACCGGCACCCTCAACAGCCACACGCACAGCCACAATCACAACCGTATCAGCCACAACAGCCACCGCACAGCCACTCCACCACAGGCACCACCACTCCTTCTAACCCGAACCCACAGACCAAATACGGGAACCGGGAGATGGTGCTGGAGCCACGCAGCAACCAGAGCATGAATAACAACAGCGTATCACAGGCGCCGCAGCAGAACTGTCTGCAGTTCCTGAACTCCGGACGGATGTGTCCTACGGCGTCGCCCATGCAGCTGCTGGAGCTGGAGCGGCTGGCGAACGAGTCGTTTGGTATGACCGAGGCCATGATCACGGAGAATGCCGGCCGAGGCATTGCCCAGCTGAGCTTGAAGGCACTGGGCGGCACCTCGCGGTTCACCACCAACAACCACAACGCCCATCCGCTAACAGTGGTGCTCGTGGGCAACAACCGGTCCGGATGTCGTGCGCTCGCCGCAGCTCGCCATTTGGCCAATCGCCATGTTCGCGTGCTGGCAGTTTTGGCAGCCGAACGCCATGAACTGTCGCCGTCCATCCAGGCCCAGTTGCTGGCCTTTGAATCGTCCAAAGGAAAAGTTCTGGTCAAACGCGTCGAGGCGCTGACGACAGCTCTGAGTGGCTACGCCTCGCCACCTGAGCTCGTCCTTGACGGGTTGCAAGGGTACCAGCAGTCTACCGAGGACCTGTGGTCCGACGATGTCGACGCAATTGCCGGGCTGATAACCTGGGGTAACAAACAACGGTGCGGAGTCATGTCCATAGACATCCCCTCGGGCGTTGACCCAGCAACCGGCCAAGCCTCACCAGGAAGACCCTTCATCCACTCCAAGTGGGTCCTCTCATGCGGCCTACCATTGCTCGGCGTGCTCAACTCACAGCTAAATCCTCAGTTGTCCCCAGCCACACACTATCTCCTCGATGCAGGCTATCCACAGGGTGCACTAGCCACCGGCCCCCTCAAAAAGTTCACCCAGATCTGGTTCGGCGCTGAGTGGATCTTAGAACTCACAACAAAATAGCAAAACCTCCAATAAATCAACTTTTAATCTCACCTATGGTGCTTTTCCTAACCCAGACACTGGATTCTTGGGACACTCTTAGACCCTCTGCAAACTTAACCCAGTAGAGTATTTCTGGGGGCACGCCCCCAGACCCCCTTGGCTCGCTTCGCTCGAGATTCTGGGTATTGTTCTATTCTTTCTATTCGTCGAAGCCTCGCAGAGCCACGGGGGTGCAGGGGGCTGGCCCCTGCAAAACCCTAACCCAAGTGACTTTCTGGGGGCACACCCCCTGACCCCTGGGCTCGCTTCGCTCGAAGCTTTGGGTAATGTTCAATTCTTTCTATTAGTTGAAGCGTCTCAGAGCCACGAGGGTGTAGGGACTGGCCCTGCAAACCTAACCCAGGTATGGTTTGACTCTCGGGGTCCGCTTCGTCGAGGGTTGGGTCAACAAACCTTCTGCAAAGAAAGAGAATGCATTCTGCTTTTTTTTTTTTTTTCTGAAGTCTACTGTTGGGCTAATAGTTGTAGAGAGGTTATCTGAGCACTTTTGCTGGGGGTTTGTCGACATCAGGATAAGTTTGCACATATATTTTATTCTGCGGTGGCGCATCGGTGGCCGTGTTTGTGGCGTTTATTTGGGAGTTGTTCAGAATATAGTAGGGTTAAAGTCGTCTAGAATATCATAGAGTAAATGCGCTATAATAATTAGAGTCTGAGCTTCAGCTTGCCTTAGCATTACGAAACGAAGATATTCATTTGGTGCCGTTGTTTCCTGGAAGGGATAGCATAGATTTCGATAAGGGCGCATAAAAGTACTGGAATTAACAAATATAAACCAACAATATGTCAACAGTAAACCTACAGAGATCCCGTTACTGATTATCGGACGAAAACTTACTGTAGGTGAACAATCATCCAATTTTTTAACAGTTGTGTGACTTCACAGGTAGATATAGCCTTTTCATCACCCGAGAACTTCATTTCCGGGTTTTCCGACTCTGTCAGTTGGAAATTCATAACTAAGGGCGCACACGTGTTTCCTTCGCCCCACTTCTCAGCGGTGCCGATTCAAGGGTCTCTGCCATGTTCCCAGTAAACCACCTTTTGAATGGTATTGTTTTTTCTTTTCCAGAACGAAGCAAAAGTGGATCTTCGGGGGATGTGCTCCAGAAAGTACTTCTGGGCTAGAATCTTGCAGAGAGACAGCCCCCTGCACCCCCGTGGCTCTGCGAGGCTTCAACAAATAGAAATAACACACTAGTCCGAAGCTTCAAGTGAAGCGAGCCCCAGGGACTGGGGGCACGCCCCAGAAAAACCACTTCTGGGTTAGAATTGCCCGCCTACATCCCCCGTCGCACTGCAAGGCTTCACTGAATAGAAAAGATGAACCACTGCCCATCGTCTCGAGCGAAGCGAGCCCAGGGGGTCCGGGGGCGTGCCCCCCCAGAAAGCTATTCGGGTTAGGGTTTCGCAGGGGCCAGCCCCTGCGCCCCCATGGCTCTGCGAGGCTTCAACGAATAGAAAAAATAAGCCATTACCCATAGCTTCGAGTGAAGCGAGCCCTGGGGGTCTGGGGGCGTGCCCCCAGAAAACCACTACTGGGTTAGGATCCGCGAGCTTTAACGAGTGGACCACTGCCCAGAACCTCGAGCGGAGCAAGCCCAGGGGGTCCGGGGGGGGGGGGTGCTTAGTAAGCACAAGGGATCGCGGGGGGTGCGGTGTGCGCGGATGCGCGCGCGATGCATTGTGTGTTTTGGGAGGAGAGGAGCCAGCCACCGGGGGATGATTTAAGAAGTACTAACCCAACCATCGACTCTCACTCACCCTGTAAGACACGAAGACGATGGGAGGCTGCTGCTGCTCATGCTCCAGTAAGTATTAATTACGCGTCCGTCGAGGATCGCCGTCGAGCTAACAGGCCGCCTTTAGATAACAACCATGGCGAGGGTGGCTATACCCCGTTGCTACAGGAGAACGAACGAGAGGCCGTCGCAGTGCTACTCCGTTATCTGGACAATGTAAGTACCAAACAAACAACCACCCTCTCTCTACACTCTCAGCTATTCCACTCTGGGTAGATTGGTCGATTTGTGGCACCCCTCATACCCCCATATGGTCCGCTTCGCGGAGGAATTGGACCCAAACCACCTTGCTATTGAAACAAATCTGCGTTGAATTGTGCTCTCAAGGTGTATCTCCATGTTGCTCACCGTTCAGGGGCTCAACTCGATCAAAATCTAGCCTTCCATTAACCCCCTGTGGACCACGTGATCTCCAAATTCCTGGAAAGAAAATATCTTCTGTTCCTGAAAAAAAGAACCAAAAGCATTGTCTGCAGAGCTTCCTAGCTTTAATTTTTGGGTCTCTATGTTGTTCTTTTTCCGGAAAAGAACCAAAAAGCGTTGCCCTGCCGGGCTTCATAACGTTGATTTTGGTGTTTCTAGAAGAAATATTGAAGCCTTGGAACGTTGTTCTTTTTCTGGAAAAAGAATCAAAAAGCATAGACCTCTACAGACTTACTATCCTTGGAATGGTTCGACTTGATGAGGCTAAAGTGTTGCCAGGACACCTGATAGAACACGAATGAGTATTCTCTCTTCTATCAGAAAAGTGGCAGAGCCTTCAAACCTACAAGTCTTGCAAATCTGATAACATCAAGTTATTCAGAAAACAAGTCTTATCCTGAGGCTCTCAACTCCACTCTTCTTGGCACCTCCTAGAATCGTCGAGAAATAACCTCAAATGGTCCGAACTTTCTACAAACAATTGCCCCAGATACCCTCATATCACCACTCATCTCAAATTCCACGAAGTACACTCTAGAAAACCACCTCTGGGTTAGGTTTGCAGGGGGCCAGCCCCCTGCACCCCCGTGGCTCTGCGAGGCTTCAACGAATAGAAAAAATCAGAGGGTACCCAAATCTCGGCGAAGCCGACCCAGGGGGTCTGGGGGCATGCCCCCAGAAAGCCATCTCTGGGTGAGGATCGACAGGGGCTAACCTGTGACTCTGCGAGGCTTCAACGAATAGAAAGGATTGGAGGATACCCAAAACTCGGCGTAGCCGGCCCAGGGGGTCTGGGGGCGTGCCCCCCAGAAGGTCATCTCTGGGTTAGGTTTGGCAGCTCTGCGAGGCTTCAATTAAGAGAAAGGATTGGAGGTTACCCAAAACTCGGCGAAGCCGACCCAGGGGGTCTGGGGGCGTGCCCCCAGAAAGCCACCCTGGGTTAGGTTTGGCAGCTCTGCGAGGCTTCAATTAAGAGAAAGGATTGGGGGGTACCCAAAACTCGGCGAAGCCGACCCAGGGGGTCAGAAAAACACTTGGGTTAGGTTTGGCAGTGGGGAATAGTGTGAACAGGAAAGAGAGGGGAGAAGAAGAGATAGCTAACGTATTTAGAGAGGAGAGGTAGACTTTTTTTCGGATGGGCCATTGAAGGCGTTGACGACGTTGGTGTATTCGGATAACCTGGACCTGCAGCGCAGCGCGGCACTGGCGTTTGCGGAGATCACAGAGAAGCACATCCGGCCAGTGTCTGCGGAGGCTCTGGAGCCGATTCTGCTGTTGCTGCAATCGGCTGATGTGGAGGTGCAGCGTGCGGCGGGTGCGGCGCTGGGTAATTTGGCGGTGAACAACGATAACAAGAGACTTGTGGTGGAGATGGGGGGCCTGGACCCCCTGGTGCGGCAGATGATGAGTCCCAACGTGGAGGTGCAGTGCAACGCGGTGGGGTGCATGACGAATCTGGCGACGCACGAGGACAACAAGGCTCGGATTGCCCGGTCGGGGGCGTTGCTGCCGCTGACGAAGCTGGCCCGGTCGCGGGACATGCGGGTGCAGCGGAACGCGACGGGGGCGTTGCTGAACATGACGCACTCGGACGAGAACCGACAGGAGCTGGTGCGCGCGGGCGCGGTGCCGGTGTTGGTAGGTCTGCTATCGTCGACGGATGCCGATGTGCAATACTACTGCACCACTGCTCTATCGAATATTGCCGTAGATTTTGACTCGCGTCGCACCCTCGCGCAGACTGAGCCACGTTTGGTGGCGCATCTTGTGGCGTTGATGCGCGCGGCGAGCGCGCGAGTACAATGTCAAGCCGCACTGGCTTTACGGAACCTGGCCTCGGATGCGGGGTATCAGGCGGAGGTGGTACGGGCGGGGGGTCTGGGCCCGCTTCTGGGTCTGCTGCAGTCGTCGCACACGCCTTTGGTGCTTGCAGCAGTGGCGTGTGTGCGCAACATATCGATCCACCCGTTGAATGAGGCTGCGATCGTCGATGCGGGGTTCGTGCGGCCGCTTGTGGGGCTGTTGGATCGGACGGACAACGAGGAGATTCAGTGTCACGCGATTTCGACGTTGCGCAATCTTGCTGCGAGCAGTGAGCGCAACAAGCTTGAGATCGTAGAGGCTGGGGCCGTGACGAAGTGTCGGGCGTTGGTTTTGACAGCTCCACCAGCTGTACAATCGGAGATGACCGCGTGTTTAGCAGTGTTGGCCCTAGGCGACGAGCTGAAGCAGCCAATGCTGGCTGCGGGTGTGGCCGAGGTTCTGTTGCCTTTAACACGCACCAAGTCGGCGGAGGTACAGGGTAACTCGGCAGCTGCGTTGGGGAACCTGTCGGCGAAGGTCGGAAACTACGATCCGTTCGTGAAGACGTGGTCGGGTCCGGCGGGGGGCCTGCGGGGGTTCCTGGGGTCGTTTTTAAGTTCCGGAGAGCCGACGTTCGAGCACATTGCCGTGTGGATGATTCTGCAGTTGCTGGAGTCGGAAGAT
The DNA here is from genome assembly GCA_030573635.1 of Blastobotrys ciferrii. Taxonomy (NCBI): domain Eukaryota; kingdom Fungi; phylum Ascomycota; class Dipodascomycetes; order Dipodascales; family Trichomonascaceae; genus Blastobotrys; species Blastobotrys ciferrii. The sequence continues at coordinate 6,508 of JAJMDO010000108.1, forward strand.
AAGCGGCTATACAGTCTGTTTATGGAGGCGCCAGAGATTGTGGAGGCCGTGAACCGGCTGGCAGAACGTCAGCCAAACAATAACGCATCGTCGCCCCCAGACCAGTCGTCACACGCATCGCAAATGGCCGTCCCCGCATTGGCCCGCAAGGTCGCCGCCCTCCTGTCCTAACCCTAATATATATTTATGCACGTAATCTAATAAATCTTTTGTACACTAAATTAAGAAAGCTCCCCCGGCTCTATTTAACCTATGGGTGTGGTTTTCTGGGGGCACGCCCCCAGACCTCCTGGGCTCGCTTCGCGAGGTTATGGGTAGTGTTCGTTGAAGCCTCGCAGAGCCACGGGGTCAGGGGGCTGGCCCCTGCAAAACCCTAACCCATGTGGTTTTCTGGGGGCATGCCCCCAGACCCCCTGGGCTCGCTTCGCTCGAGGTTACGGATTAATGTTTTGGCTTTTCTATTCTTTGAAGCCTCGCAGAGCCACAGGGATGCGGGAGCTGGCCCTCTGCAATCCTAAATCTGGTGGCATAATGCCAGGCGCCATGGTGTGGCTTTGCCGAGGGTTTGGTCTTAGAGCTTGCGGCAAAGCAAAAACAATTCCTTTGCTTTTTCTGGAAAGGGGTGGGTTGGTGAATTCAACTGGTTAAATAGCTTTGAAGGTTTTAATGTAAGCATCAGTGGGCAAATAGCAAAAGATTTGTCGCTAATTGCGATAGGAATGCTCTGTTTCAACCGTTTCAGATATTGATGCATGGTGTAAACTTTGGAAACTGTTAGTTAGCTCCCTAGCCAACGAAGAGGCACAGGGTAGGTATAGAATTTATTAGGGCAGCTGAAGCTAGGTTTAATAATGACGTATTCATTGTCCGTAGCTTAATAAAGCTAATCTTCTGGGTTGTAAAGTTAAGGTTTTTGTGGCTAATTAATACATAGGCACAGTTATTGTACATGTGCTTTACTTAGCCTCATTAATTTTCAACCTACAGGCTCGCTCGATCTGACCGGGCCTGCGAGTTTTCTAGTATCAAATGTGGACACCCAGAGGACCTGCCAGGAAAGCTAGGTTAGCATTAATACTTACCTAATATCTTTGTAACATAAATTACAGCTCCACCTGCAAGCATGGCATCTTAGAACTACGGTTGTACATTTCAAAACGGTCACAGTTCGACAATTGGTTGGTCCCTGCATCCCGGTATCTCTGCGAGGTTTCATACAAAACACATAGCTTCGAGCAAAGCGAGCCCCGGGGGGTCTGGGGGCGTGCCCCCAGAAATCTATTTGGGTTAGGGTTTTGCGGGGGGGCCGGCCCCCTGCACCCCCGTGGCTCTGCGAGGCTTCAACAACGAATAGAAAGAATAGAAACGGCCCATTTTTGACATTTAATCAGTTTATTATAGAACACTGCCCATAACCTCGAGCGAAGCGAGCCCAGGGGGTCTGGGGCCGTGCCCCCAGAAATCTATTTGGGTTTGGTTTGCGGGGGGAAGATCTCACCCATGAGATCGAGCGGAGCGAACTGGGACTGGGGTATGGCTCCAGAAAAGCCTGTTTCAACAATAGGTTCTCGGGCCTAGATAAAGTTCCGCTCTAAAGTACATCTGCTGTATGTCCGTATTCTAAACTAGCAGCGGGTGAATCAATTAACACTGATCGGGTACAGTAGTAATACATCGAATTTACTCCTGAGTACATACACTCACTTATTATGTTATATAAATAAATCGCATCAACCAGGAGAGTTCGCATATTGGTCTGGTTCAGACGTTTCGCCATTTTGAAAGGTTTATGGCACTGGATTCCCCTCAAGTAATGAGTATAGGCTCGCTTCGCTCCAAGCTTTGGTAACGTCCAATTCCCTCTATTCGTTGAAGCCCCGCAGAGCTAGCTATAGCCCAGAGCTGCTCGCTTAACCCAGAACTGCGTGTCCAGACCCCCTGGGCTCGCTTTACTCGAAGCTTTGGGCAATGTTCAATTCCCTCTACTCGTGGAAGCCTCGCAGAGCCACGGGGGTGCAGGGGGGGATTCTTCTCCCCCCCGGCAAAATCCTAACCCAGGTATCGATCTAGAGCTAAGTTAAGCCCATAGTGCCGGTGGAACAAGTTTTCTAACCTCCTTCTGAAAAGAAAAGAATCTTATTTGGACGAATGGGAAGCGATTTGGTGATAAACGTTAGACTTTACTGAACAAAACCCATGGAAGAGACCCGTTCGCAGAAGAGGTTTCCGTTGAATGTGAGAGATGCGGTACCTATGCTGATGAACTCAACCACTGCATACTTTTTGCTATCTATAAGGATCTTCAAGTTGATCTCGAGCGTGTCTGGCATTCTCATATTGACCACATGTCTGCAGAACATGTATTGTGCCTTCTCACCACACGGGCAGTTGCATTCCTTGCTGGGACCCTCAATCTCTGAAAGTAGCTTTCGTTTCTGGGGGCACGCCCCCAGACCCCCAGGGCTCGCTTCGCTCGAGGTTATGGGCAGTGGTCTATTCTTTCCATTCGCTGAAGCCTCGCAGAGCCACGGGGTGGAGGGGACTGGCCCCCTGCAAATCCGACCCACAACCGGTGTCCATGTCGTGTTCGCATTTGGATGACTGTTGAGCAAATGACGTGGGCCTTTACAGAATATCCTTTTTAATGGGTTGGGATAGTCATTGGAGTACAGTTGATATCCAGCATTCCTCTGGTAGAATCCTTCAAGACCCTCTTGATATAGACGTGCACTGAGTACAGAAGCTTTGCAACTGAACGGGCCCTGTCAGCACCAATTAGGCTTGGAATGATGTTGCTGAATCGAAATATCATTTTGAACATACTGAATAGAGCCTTGTTTCTCTGTAAAAGGAACCAAAAACAGTAACTTGCTCCAACACTTCCGCGAAGCGGGACCACGGGGTCTGGGGAATTTTCCCCAGAAAGTTGGCCTAGGAAGCGCAAATGCCGTACTACCGTTAATCTAGGACCCCAGTAATTCAAGTCTTGACAAAACTGAAGTTCTCCTAAACGAGAACCAAATCATGAGCCCTACGGGGCCCCAAGTCGTGGAATTAAACAGGTTCTAGATCTTCGCGAGGCGGAACAACAGTATCTAGCACAGTGTCCCCAGAGAATTCGCCCAGTACGTGCAAAATTTCTCGAAATGACATAGAGACACTAACCACGAGCAAAGGTAAAGAACAGCCAGTTGATGCCTTTTAAGGAAAACTCATAACAGCGGTTAACCACTCATTACAATTGTCATAGACTAGGGAAAACGTACTCGCCATGCGCTATAACAAACCCCTTATATTTAATTCCCTCGACGATGGCTTGCATTATATTATAATCATTCCCAACTATAAACTTGTCGGCTATGTACAAACGCGTACTCTGCACTAGCTTACCTAACATACGTACTGAACAAGTAAGAAGGTGTTTTCCGGAAAAGGCTATACTATTTTTTAATAAAGTTACCTTGCAGGCGCCGATCATCCTCCTATTGTTTGACCCTTCTTGTCTCACTTCCTCAGTCACTGTCTCAGCCCGGAAAATCAACTGCATCTAGCAAAAGCTTATTTTTACCCCCCTCCCGAACTACACTGTAACGCTGCGAAATTGCTCACAAAACCCCGCTTCCGAGACACCAACTACACATACAGAATACTCGTACTCCCTCTTATCAACTTAACAATTGAACACCACACCTAGGTTAGGTTTGCAGGGGGCCAGCCCCCTGTACCCCCGTGGCTCTGCGAGGCTTCAACGAATAGAAAGATAGAAACATTTGACGTTTAATCAGTTTATTATAGAGTCGCCAGGCGCACCCATTCGGAGTTAGACCCGGAATAAGTCACGAAGAACATGCCAGACTCTTGTTCCAATACATAAAAATTATTTCTAATTGTTCTTTTCATTTCTTGTGCTTTTGCACTTGTTTAGCTCTTTGCTATAGAAAGTTAGAAAGATACAACATTGCCTATAATCTCGCGAAGCGAGCCACAGGGGTCTGGGGGCATGCCCCCAGAAATATACTTGGGTTAGGGTTTTGCAGGGGGCCAGCCCCCTGCTTCATCGAATACAACCCAACCTCGGCGAAGCCGACCCCGGGGGTCTGGGGGCGTGCCCCCAGAAGACCACTTGGGTTAGGGTTTTGCAGGGGGGCCAGCCCCCTGCACCCCCGTGGCTCTGCGAGGCTTCAACGAATGCAACCCAACCTCGGCGAAGCCGACCAAGGGGGTCTGGGGGCGTGCCCCCAGAATCGCTTCCGGGTTAGGGTTGAGGCAAGGAGATGTAGGGTAGGGGTTAGTGAAATTAGTATTAAATGTATACAGAATAAATAGTAGGTCATAGCTGGGAGAGGGCGAGGCGTTCGTTGATGCCCTCGACGTAGCCGGTGGCGTATGTGTCCGGAGACACGTCTTCGACGTTGGGCAGGGACGAGATTTCGTTGTACTCGGGCGGCGAGAGGGGGACGTCAGCGTAGGTTGGTGGCACCTCGTCGTCCCAGGCGATGCCTAAGCCTGACCGCTCGGTGATGACGAGGTTGAACTGCATTCGCAGGACCCGTGCGGCGCCAGTAGGAACGGCTTGTCGTGAGGCCGACTTCTGGGTGATGGTTTCCTCGGCAACCACGAGCTCAACTACGAGCAGGTGGTTGACCGAGAGACCAAGGGTCGGGTCGTCAATGTTGCAACACACGTTGGCGGCGTGCGTGGAGATGTCGAAGCCCTGGAGGTCGATGCGGCCCTTGTCGGCGAAGTCCGTCTTCCAGCCGGTCTTGAACTCGCCCGAGCCGATGGTACGCGTTTCCTGGGCAACGGATCGATCGCCGTTGGGATTGTGGGTTTTGCATGCATGCGGCTTCATCTTCATGACCTCGTCGACACGCCAATTGATCTTGCGCATGCGCCACCGCGTCTTGCCGTTGTTCGTGTTGCCGGACCCCAGCGAGATGCCCTCCAGGGCCATCTCGAACGAGAACTGCGAGTTCGGGTACACGACCGACGGCACGCTCACCGACGCTGTCAGTGCTGTTGGTGGGAAAACTCGGACCGAGTTTCGGTCCGCGGACCGCACCACCGACCGCGAGATTTTTAATGGCTTAGTCAGCACGTGCGGCTGCAGATTAGAATCTTCAAAATGGGCCTCGGCGACGAGGAAGTACTCGACGGAGAAGAGCGAGTTGTTTGCAGACGCCGGAAGCGACCCCGGCAACAGATGCGAGAACGGATAGCCGTGCGTCTGTTTGGGGAGGGTCGTGGGTCCGGGGAGCACGTCCCAGCGCGCGAGTTCCGCGGTGGCGGTGGCGCACTCCTTACAATGGTGTGGCGTGTGGTGGTGAGAGTTTGTTCCATGGGGGTTTGTAGGGATCTGTTTCTTCGACGTCACCTTCTGCACCACCGCCAAATGCGCCTTCTTCATGGCCACCGAAGTATTGAGCACGTGTAGCTGGAACAATCCAGAAAGCAGTGCGCCAGTGGATTCCTGCGGCGACCCGTACAACACCAGCGGCGGCGACTCGATGTTGAACGACATCTGGATCTGCGGCGGTGGCGGTGGCGGTGCGCGTGGCTTGGGCTGGTGGTGGTGGCTGTGCTCCTTTTCCTTGGAAGGGGAGAAGATTGCGAGGTTAGAGCCCGAGCCCTGGCGCGCGTGCGCCGCAGTGAGGCGCGGCGTGTTTGTGCCCGAAGAGGAGGAGCCCGAGCCGGAGCCGAGCGACTTGAAGCTCGGTGCGATCGGGCTCGAGTGGTACTTCTTCAGCAGTGGCCGGGCATTGCGCTGCTGGTGGTGGTTCGGCTCGTCGTGAGGCCCTAGCCGCGGGCTCGAGTTGGCAGAGCTGTTTTTCTTGCTGCTGGCAGGACCGTGGAGGACCGGAAGCAGAGGCATTTGAACACCCCGAGTGTAGTGACGTGGGCTGGCCGGTCCGCTGTATATATAAAAACAAGGTTGATCTCACCCCCCCTCGCGGGAACCCACAAACTTTTATATACACACCGGCACCGGTCCCAAAAAGAAAAAACAAAAAAAAAAAAAAAAAAAAAAAAAAAAAAAGAAACAAAAAGAAAAAAGAAAAATCGAGAAACATTCGCGCCCGAGGCGCGTAACTACATCTTCACCCCCCAGACCCCCGTTAACTCAACTGAGCTGTTTTCTGGGGGCCAGCCCCCAGACCCCCGTGGTTCCGCTTCGCGGAAGGATATGGGATCTGTTTTATTTCGAGGAGTTCGAAACTATGCGTAGCATTCTAGCTATTCGAATGAAGCCTCGCAGAGCCATGGGGGTGCAGGGGGCTGGTCCCCTGCAAACGGAGAATATATGGGACCTGTTTTAATTCGACGAGTTGGATGTGTTCTGGGGACCAGCCCCCAGACCCCCGTGGTTCCGCTTCGCGGAAGTTGTAGGGCCTGTTTTACTTCGACAAGTAGAAGCCCTGAAGGGCTAATGTTTTTGGTTTTCCTTTTTAAAAATAACAAGCGTAGTTGGACGTATTTACGGGCTAGTCCTTAGACTTCCGTGGTTCTACTTCGCGGAGGGATATGGCACCTGTTCTAATACGATGAGTAGAAGCCCCGCGGGGTTAATGTTTTGGTTCTTTTTTTAAAAACAACCAGAGTAGCTAGTTGGATGTATTTACCGGCCTTTAGAATCCCATGGTTCTACTTGGGATCTGTTCTAATACGACGAGTAGAAGCCCCGCAGGGTTCAATATTTTTGGTCCTTTTTTTAAAGAGAACAAGAGTAATTCAATGTATTTACTAGGGGCTAGCCCCTAGACTCCCGTGGTTCTACTTCGCGGAATTCGAAGGGTATTAATTGGGCCTGACATAATATGATGAGTAGAGGCCCCGCAGGGCTAATGTTTTTGGTTCTTTTTTTAAAAAGAACAATATTGAGTAGCTAGTTGGATATATTTCTAGCTTTTAGACTCTCATGGTTCTACTTCGCGGAAGTATATGGGACCTGTTCTAATACGATGAGTAGAAGCCCCGCAGGGCTAATGTTTTTGGTTCTTTTTTTTAAAAAAACAAGAGTAGTTGAACACATTTACCCGTGGATTCGCGGAAGAGTGTAGGATCTGTTTTATACTTCGACTAGTAGAAGCCCCGCAGGGCTAATGTTTTTGGTTCTTTTTTTAAAAAAAACAAGAGTAGTTGAACACATTTACCCGTGGCTTCGCGGAAGAGTGTAGGATCTGTTTTATACTTCGACGAGTAGAAGCCCCGCAGGTCTAATGTTTTTGGTTCTTTTTTAAAAAGAACAATACTCTAGAACTAGATTCTGGGATCAAACCTGTTTTTACAAGTAGAAGGGCCGCAGGATAACGGTTTTTTTTTTTTTTTTTTTTTAAGAAATTATCTTAAGCAGGTATTCTGGAAGTGCTGTGGCAGCATGTGATGGTTATTGAGGGCTTTTGGGTGGTAGGATAGCGGTTGCTGCGTCTCCGCAAGCGAGCGAGGAAGCTAGCAACCTATTGGGCGTTATTTAGACATGAGTCAGCCGTTGATCTGCACCCCATTGCCTATCTAGGAACTTCATCCGGCGGCATACGCCGATCACAAACTCAGGGGTCCCCCCACCTTATCAGATTCTAGACCGTTACTTCCGCAAATTATTTACTTACATCCACCAAACCCTTCCCCCAGGGCAAGCCTCGCCGAGATTCGGGGATAATATCCTTCCCACAAGGTCAATTGATTCTAATAGGAACCGGAACTGACGCTTTTGATTTCCTGGAATAGAAGAAACTATTTTCTGGGGCACGTCGGCTTTGCCGAGGAGGAGTGGGACAAGAAACCTTCACGTTTTGATTCTTTTCCTCCATTAGATCGGTTAAATTTCTGGGGGCACGCCCCCAGGCCCCCAGGGTCGGCTTCGCCGAGGGTTGGGGTCACCAAGTCTTCTGCGAAGCAGAACAAACGCTTTTTGCTTCTGTTTCTGGAAAAAGAAGATGCTGATTCTACTAGTAATCCCAAGGATGGGTGTTAAGTAGGATTGGGGTCACCAAGCCTTCTGCGAAGCAGAACAAACGCTTTTTGCTTCTTTTTCTGGAAAAAGAAGATACATAATTGACGAGTAGTACTTTTTTGCTTTGTTTTCTGGAAAAAGAAGGCTGGTTACTAGATCAATGGAGAACAATTGGATATGGGGATATAGCGGGGCAGTGTGAGTGGTAGGTGGGGCTGATTCGGATGCGTGGATTTTTATTAACGGTTTTGGTTAAGGTTTGTGCGGCTGATTGTTACAGGAAGGGGATGCGCGAGCGCGCAGGCTATATCCGGATTAGTGTAGCTGTATTGGAGCTGGGATCCCGAGCGGGATATTTTTTTATTGTGGAGTAGCCAATCGGTTGCAGCGCGTCGGGTAGTGTTTTGCCAGAGATGAGATGGGATGATCGACGTTCAGCCGGGAGGAAAGATCTGGAATCGGTCGATTAAATTGCGCAATTAAGTCTTAGCTAGCTGCATGTTTCACCTGCATGCAGCCCTCGAGATTAACGTGGCATTTGCCAATTGCTCCCTGGGCGGCTTATAACATTATTGCCATATAACGGAAATGAGGCGGAGCAGTGTGTTGGCATGTGACTTCTTGGGTACACCCCTCTGGCATTCAGGGCCTGCTTCGACCTTGCATGCTGGCCCATAAGCCTGCTATGCATGTCGGCTCAGTTTAAGCGTAACACCGCAGCAATGTTAGAGTTTTTGAGTTATAACGGTATTTATAGACCTCGGCTTGCATCGGACATGATCTACGCGATGCATGCAATTTTTTTGCGCATGATTCAGCCGCACATCCATCATAATTTTCTTTCCAGAAAAGAAGCCAAATATGGTATCCGTTCCTTACCCAGATAACAGCGACCCAAAGGGTCTGGAGTCATGCCCCAGAAAACAACTTCTGGGTTGGGTTTTGCAGGGGGCTGGCCCCCTGCACCCCCGTGGCTCTGCGAGGCTTCGTCGAATAGAAAGAATATTAAACACTGCCCATAACCTCGAGCGAAGCGAGCCACGGGGGTCTGGGGGCGTGCCCCCAGAAAACAACATGGGTTAGGGTTTTGCAGGGGGCCAGCCCCCTGCACCCCCGTGGCTCTGCGAGGGCTTCATCGAATAGAAAGAATATTAAACACTGCCAAAACCTAGCGAAGCGAGCCCAGGGTGTCTGGGGGCGTACCCTCAGATATCTATTTGGGTTAGGGTTTTGCAGGGGGCCAGCCCCCCTGCACCGCTGTGGCTCTGCGAGGCTTCAGCGAATAGAAAGAATATTAAACACTGCCATTTGATATTTGACATTTTATCAGCTTATTATAGAGTTGTTTGTCTCTTTGCTTACACTCATCATCTCCGCTCTAGCGACTCAGTCAGACCCGGATTCAGAAGAATCAGCCTACTGTGACGTAGCCTGGGTTGCTTCCAACTGCCTGCTACTAGATTGGTTGATTTGGCGCACTTCGAGCTTCGCTGTGTCATGTTTTCGTCCAGTCGTGATAACACCGCAATTGCTTGGAGGCGTTTCTTGCCCATTCTGACATTTAATCAGTTTATTATAGAGTCGCCAGGCGCACCCACTCTCGGAGTTAAACCCGGATTAAGTCACGAAGACCAAGCCAGACTCTTGTTCCAGTGCATAAAATTATTTCTAATTGTTCTTTCCATTTCGTGTGCTTTCGCACTTGTTTGCCTCTTTGTTTCCACTCATCATCTCCGCTTTAGCGACTCAGTCAGACCCGGATTCAGAAGAATCAGTCTGCTGTGACGTAGCCTGGGTTGCTTCCAACTGCCTGCTACTAGATTGGTTGATTTGGCGCACTTCGAGCTTCGCTGTGTCATGTTTTCGTCCAGTCATGATAAACTCCGCCATTGCTTGGAGGCCTTTCTTGGTGTTCAATAGAATTGGCAACTCAAGATTCGGGGACACTTTCTTTAGTTTCTTTCTTTCCTCTGCCCTCTTGGAACATTGCTGGATAATATGTTGGATAGTTTCGAGTTCTCCACAATCGCAGTTGTAACCTTCATCTCTCTGGATCCCTCGTTCTTTAAACCATCCTCCTACCAAGGCATGTCCTGTTCGAAATTGAACTAGTTTACTTATAACATACTTTGACCAGGTTTTCATTACGTCGAACAACCTCAGTCTCTTGACGTAAACAGTACACCTCGCCTTCTTGACAATTTGTCTGTATTTCTTCCCAGACTCCACTTCTCTGCTGTAGTTTGCTTGCCATAGATCGATTGGATATTTCTTCACTTCTTTTCTTTTATCAATTAGTCGATTCCATTCTTTTGCAGTTTCGTTATCAGGACTAGGGTGTCTCTCCCACGGCGGATCTGTCAAACACACTTCGACAGCAGGGCGAAATGCGTGGCGTTTCTTGCCCATAACCTCGAGCGAAGCGAGCCTAGGGGGTCTGGGGGCGTGCCCCCTGATATTTATTTGGGTTAGGGGGGGGGGGGGCGGCCCCCCCCTGCACCCCCGTGGCTCTGCTTCAACGAATAGAAAGATAGAACACTGCCCATAACTTCGAGCGAAGCGAGCCACGGGGGTCTGGGGGCGTGCCCCCAGAAAACTAACTGGGCCAGGGTTTTGCAGGGGGCTGGCTGCACTCCAGTGGCTCTGCGAGGCTTCAACGATTAGAAAGATAGAACATTACCCATAGCCTCGAGCGAAGCGAGCCCAGGGGGTCTGGGGGCGTGCCCCCAGTAAATAACTGTGCATGCTACACAACAGTGTCTAGGAAAAGTGTGGTTGGGTGTTGGGGAGAGCGATTAAAGTTCAAATTGGTTTGATTAAGGTATATGAGACGGAGCTACGATACAGGGTGGGAAGATCAATCCACACGGTTGCCAATGAAGTTGGCGTAGTCTTCATCGATGTTAGGGTTGTATCGGACGACGAGTGGGTCGATGTCGTCGTCTTCGATTGCCATTCGGGGGGTTGGCTTGATTTGTGGTTCGACCATGTAGTATGGCTCGCCTCTGATCGGACTGGGTCTGTGGCCTGGCGGGGCCTGAGGTGGTCTTCGGTTGCCGTCGTATCCGTGCTGCTCGTTCAAACTGGGGTCCAGGTACGGATATGGTGGTGCGTATTGGTCAGGTCCTCCGTAGTATCCGTAGTCCCCTTTGCCTTGGTAATCGTATTGGTAGTAGTCGGAGGGGGGACGACCTCCATCCGGGGGACCGTGAAGAGGGTATCTTGTTGGCTGTGGAGGAGGCCTTTCTCCGGGATGGTATGGTGGAATGTCATAATTGTGGTCCGGTTGTTGAGGCTTCACGTCTGGTGTGCGGTAGTAGTCTTGAGGCTCTTTGGGCCGTGTTGACGGTGGCTTCGGCCTCTGCTGCGAAGGTCGAGAACCCCCTGAGTCACGTTTCATCACCATATTATTGATCATATTGCCCATTTCAAGTATTGGACTTCCGCCGCTGCTGCTCTTTTCCTGGGCAGTTGGTGGCCGACCGAGTCCATATTGTCGGGCAACGAGGCCTACTTCGTCCCGCTTCATCATCACCGACTGGTCCATGCGTGCTACCGCCATATCCAGGTTGGTCAGATCTCCATCTACAGCAATTCCAAGCACAGACAGTTGTCGCAGCTGGTCCATGAGCGGTGAGAGATTTTGTTCGTCTTCTACGGCCATCGACGGTGATTTGGATATCGAATCGTCCAGCGCCAGTGCGCCTTTCACTACCGTGTCCACAAACGAACCAAACATCATCTTCATATCCTCCACGTTGTCCAGTCTACTGATCACAGACACGCCTTCTTTCACATGCGACTCCATATCCTTTATCGAATCCTTCACTAGCTGCTCATTGTTCTCATTCTTCTCCAACATCTCCACCAGCTGCATAATGCCATTCTGTATCCCCGAAACCTGCTCTTTGGAAGTCTCTAGCTCGTCCCGAGCCATGATGACTCCCTCAACGCTATTACCAAACACTGCAGCACCGAATACCTGTCCAGAGAGCAGCGTCAAACAAAGCAATTTACTGGCCTCTACCACTACCATCATGTCTTGCTCATCCACAACTTCAACATCCAACACAGCAATTTATAACTTCGATATTTTGATTACATTGCTGGATCACGGGGTCTCCAGCAAATTATACACGAGCAAATTTGTTCTGGGGGCACGCCCCCAGACCCCCAGGGTCCGCTTCGCGGATTTTGGGTAAGCACAAAGGTTAACTTTTATGAGTCGATAAAACGAGTTCAGTTCTCTAGCTCTCAATGGGTGCCTGTTAATGACCTGTGATGCTACTGCACTGCAGAGTACAACTGCCCTTCGGAAATTAAGATAGCTGTCGCTTGCTTCCCGAAACAAGCCGCAGTAACGTTCCTGAAGATCCTCCAACCTAAAAAAGGCTTTTTTTCTGAGTCAATTCGATACCCCGGCCACCTTGTTATTTACTCGGATCCAGAATTAACACTCGCGACTCTCCTACAGAGACCCATCTGTTCATTATATTAACTGCCGTATTTGGGGACATGCTCCCGTGGTTCCGCTTCACGGAATATATGGGCGCAATGTACTTTCTTTCGCGAGGCGGAACAATGCTTTTGCTTTTTGCTTTAAAAGACAAGTATGGGTTCCAGAAGTGTTAATGAATAATTATTCGACACTGGAAGAGAAGGGATGCGGTACTGGCTGATGTTAGCCTGAAAAAATCACTAGTGTCCCTGGCACTGTGAGCGATACCGAGTGAAACTTTCCCTGACGCATTGGCATGATAGTGTCGGCGGACTCTTTACCTATCTGATTCGTGTTTTCCCCGCAGGTAAAACAATGTTACGTTGGTTAGTTCTTGCCCTCAGGGTCAGAACCATCATCTTTAGGTTGAGAGTCTGTTCGATATTGCTTACAACTGTGTACCAGAAAATGATATCCCAAACTCAGTCCAGGATGTAAGGATGAAGTACTCGTTGACCAGTAGAAAGAGTTAGACTAGAGGATATCCAATGTCTTCGTCTTAAGGTAGTAGATGAACTGATTGCCGCGAAACTAAAGCGTTCCAATAACGTCAATCAAGAAAAACCTAAAATTGACCAAGTGGATGAAATTATTGATGGCGCAAGAAAAGAAGCTGGGGAGTTGAGGCGAATGAAGCATGGACGGGCTGATGAGTCAGAAAGTCCTCCCATGAAGTGGTTGATGAAGGCTGATGATGCCTTCCAGCGAGACAAGGTTGCATTGGAGGAGGCCCGGGATGTGATGAGCAAACACAAACTGAAGACGTACAAAAGTTTTCAGGGCTATCGGTTCAAGACAATTATTGAAAAATACGACCCTTCTGACATTGCGGAATATATCGACCCATCCAAGTTCCCTAAGGAATGACTTGGCCAGATCACCATTCGTCAGATGGTCATGAATTGGTCTAACACAGGTATCTTGTTCCAAAGATCCAGCAGACAAAAAGCGTCAAGGCAGGTTATTTCGGTTGGATTGAGAATCTGGGAAGTTTGGAACAGGCTTGCATGAAATGTGAGCTGGACGAACGTATAGTACCTTCAGCTGTAAAGGTAACAGACATCATGGTAACAGTTACCAAGTATATCCGCAGTTCAGACTCTATGTCTACCTGATCTCATTGATTTGCAGGAGAGAGTGGAAGTACTCCCTAAGTGACGAAGCAAAAAATTCCATGGCATCTAGTGTGAAATGGAAGTTTACAGACGGCCACACTGTGCTGCTGAATAACTTAGACAATCAGTCAAGGGACAGTTGCTCATGAGCAATCTTTCTGGGGTAAGGTATTTCCCTCACTTTCAATGTTAAAGGATACCTATCCTCAGAAACTTCTTAAGGGTTAGTGTCTTCTTAGCTCGAGGTATGTTAACATATCTTGGAAGCGCAGGAAGTTAAACGAAAGCCTGTAAGGACATAGGACATGAGGAGGTACCTATCGTCTATTATTCACGGCTCTTGGTGTCTGGATTTGGTATCTTCCATTTCTGAGACTACGGACGGAAACTTTAATATTGGATCCATCCTGACAATCGCATTTCAGTGGTTTTGCCACGCCTGGTTCTCTTCCTTTCCAGAATTGGAATCTTCACTCTTATCAGAACCCGATTCTTGCCAGTCCGCGGCTGACTATTTGATTAATTGTCCGCTTCCGTTAATATAAACGGCCCGAAGGGTTGTCAATTGTATTCTTTTCTACTGGAAACATTTCCAACATGACCCCATCCTACTGCCCCTAGTTGAGTTATATTCTCCAGAAAAAGAAGCAAAAAGCGTTTTAGTTCTGCTTCGACGAAGTGAACACAACCCTACTACATGAACCCAATCCTTGGGATTACTGCTCTTAGGTAAAACATCTTCCTTTTTCCGATAAAGAAGCGAAAAGCGTTCATTCTGCTTCGCAGAAGGTTTTTTGACTCATCCCTCGGCGAAGCCCACCCTGGGGTCTAGGGCCGTGCCCCCAGAAATGCGATCCTATGAAATAGAGTCTTCCTTTCCCAGAAAAAGAAGCAAAAAGCGTTCGTCTTACTTCCCAGGAGACTTGTTGTTCCATCCCTCGGCGAACCCCAGGAATAAGCCTTATGAAGTAATGTCTTCTATTCCTGGAAAGAGGGAAAATCTGGTTGTTCTGTTCCACAGAAGGTTTGTTAACCCTGGCCAGATGAAATTCCAGAAAATCTACAACTGGGTTAGGTTTGCAGGGGGCCAGCCCCCTGCACCCCCGTGGCTCTGCGAGGCTTCATTCAAACAGCTACCCATGACTTCGAGCGAAGCGAGCCCTGGGGGCCTGGGGGCGTGCCCCCAGGAAACAGCACCTGGGTTAGCTTTGCATATAATGGCGGGGTGTCACGTGACGTATGAACTTTACATTTACTCAGGGGGAATATGAGGCAAAAGAAGGATTGAACGTAATTTCATGCATTTCAACAAAGATCTATGGGTTAGTTAATATAGTACAGGGTATTACATGGACTGAGCGCCCATTGGCTCGAAAGGCATTGCAATAGAGACGAAAATGAGGATGGCGAAGCAGCTGGCCATGACATAAAGTGGAATAGCACTTGCAGTATCTCCGTAGTAGGCAATGATTGGAGCAATGATACCAAATATTCTGTTGACACCGACGGCCAGACCGTTACCGGTGGATCGGTGCGCCGAGGGCATGACTTCAGGAGTGTAGGCGTACAACGTACCATAGTAGATGTTAATGCACACATTGATAGCACAGGAAAGACCGAGATTCTGAGCAGCGGTCGAAACTTTTGTATAGCTAAACATGAAAACCATGGTTAAAGCCGCACCAGTTCCTAGAGCACCTCTACGGCCAATCTTTGGAATCACACAGATGCCGGCAGCAATGACTGGACCAAAGATGGAGCACGTGGTGACGATGAAATTGTTTCGATAGGTGGTATCGATATCAGAGCCTCCATCAGCACCTCTTGCAGCCAAATAAGTTGGCAGGAAGCCGTTGAATAGGACATAGCAGAGACCAATGAGGCCCCAGGACACCATGTTCAAAACAGTCGACAGACCAAGCTTGAAGTTGGCAAACAGTCCACGGAAATGGTATCCCAAGTCACCAAAGGCAGCCTTTGGACTAATGATTTGAGCCCACGTCTTGTGAGACTTGTCCACTTTGGTGTGCCCGAGTGTCTGCAGATCTTCGAGGGTAAGAGGGTTTTGACGACCAGCCGAGGCAGCAATCTTATCCAGGTTGATGATAACTCGCTCGTCATTACCGTTAGAAAGATCGTACTTTGGTGTTTCAACCATTCGAACAACAAACACACGGCATAGAGCGCAAATCAGGACAAAGGCACCACAGCAGAGATAGGTGTATCTCCAGCCCATGTTGGAAGAACGTGGACAGTCGTCGGCAGACTCACAGGAAAAGTTGGCAATCAATGGCCAGGCAAGAGCGCAGGTGACCAGTTGACCGAGACCCCACCAAAGCGCCATGAAGGTGACCATCCATTGATACTTGTAGGGGAGATACTCTAAGAATGTAACAGCATCCAAAACCAGGTTACCACCGGCACCAAAATAACACACACTGGACAAAGAAACCACAGCAACATAGTTCAAGCCACCTGCAGTGGCCATACCAAAGATCGACGTAATAAACAGAGTAAGGTGGAACGCAATTCTTCTACCAATAATATCAGCAGAAAACCCCCAGAACATACATCCTACAAATAACCCAACATAGTTACCGGAAACAAGAGCGGGGAACTCCTTCCCAAACTCCATATTGATTTGGGTTTGACATACAGAATGCAGCAGGGTCAACAAAGAGTCCACGGCATAACCCATACCGTTCAGACAAAACATCTTAAAGTGGTATGGAGTAAAACCAATCTCATTCAAAGCTTGGTTACACAAATGAATCTTCTTGGCCAATACATCGTCATCCATCGTCAACAGCTCTCCCTGTCGGATACTGGACGAGTCGACAACGACATTCTCCTGCTCCAGCGAAGAGTTGTTGTTTGAAATCTTCTTCTCTATTTCGGCACTCGTCATTATGTGGTTAGTTAGTGTAGTTAGCAAGGGAAAAAGATTCTTCCCCCTGTCGGGTACATGGCCAAGTATTTATACATGTGCAGCGTCCTGGTCATCAGAAAAAAAAAAAAGAAAAGTCTCCCCTGGAGGTGTGTGCGATATGCAAGGCGACGCTGTATTGGGAAGTACCGGTGAATATCACCCCAGACAAATGCTGGTAACTAGTGGATCAAAATCACTCTCTAAACCCTATTTTTTAATAGGGAGATGAGCCAAACATATTAAAGCAAAACCTCGATCTTTATCGGCCAGCAAACATGCCAAACGGTGGGAAGCGAACGTTCTTGGGTAACAGTTTTTGACCTGCAAAAAAAAATCCTTCCCACGGCACCGTTGTAAGTTACGGGTACCGAAAATCTTTACGGCGATTGGCCGAACCCACACGCGGCGCACCCTCCTCTTCACATAGGCTGTTGCCGTTCATCGATCTGGTCACAGGGGCTTCGCAACTGCATTCCCTTCGATGAAACCTGTATTTGGGCCCAAAAGTCATGATTTCATGTTCGCACCGAGGTTATTCCAAAAATTTCCCGAGGTCCGACAACGTCGACGCATCTCCCCCTTCCATCAGAAGCATCGAATTAATATAATGCCTCCTATCACGTATCAATCAGCGATAACATGCTCTCTATCTTCGTTTATGACGTAAGCCATGGACACAAGAATCAGATCGGGCAACTCCGCCGAGATGGGAAGGTGTCGCGCTTCAACGCGCTTCGCCGTAGCGCCATACGGCTTCACGGCGCCTCGTGCTCGAACGAGGGTTACTCCAGCCGAGCCAACAAGCCAGGGGAACTTGGTTTATTGGGGCACGCCCCTGGCCTCTGGGTCCATTTCGCGGATGTTGGGCCTGTTGTTTATGCACATGCCTGTCGGTATGAATATCTGCCCATGTGGGTATGGGTGTGCAAAGTGGCGGTTTTGGGCCATCTGTGGCAGCTGTGTCAGTTGCATGCATGGCACTGTGTGGTCTTCATCATTATCGGTATGCAACCTCCATCATAGTGGGGAACATAGACCGAAGTATTTTAAATAGTAGACGTGGGAGCAGAGGATTTAGGGGGTGTAGCCGAGTATTTATAGGTTTGTAATGATGTGATGTGCAATCGTCCAACATAAATCTAGGGCCGTGGGAGATCTGCATTATCATGCCTATTTGAGTCAGGATCTGCAGGCCTCCACATAATAGTCTTATCCTCAAAATCAGCTCTAATCCCTCTTGGATAGCGTAGATAACAAGATTTATATGAACAAACACCATGAATTAATCGAGAATATTCGTATGTTTCATAATGGATTAGTTGGTTGCAAAAAGCTATTAGCCACAAGCCACAAATCGTGTACATTTCGATCAATAATGCCGTGTGCTCTTAATAACTATCAATCAGCCTTACATCCCTGAAGCGGAATTTCCTCGGCGTATCTGTCGCGCCGCTATCCCGGTCCAGCACTTAGTCATCCCTAAGGCACGGCCGAATGACATAATTGATGCCTCTCGTGCCCACCCAAAAGGAAGCTTGTTTAGATTTAACCTAATAAAGGCACAGACTACCTAACAAACAATAGACGGATTGAATTCACTAATTACCACCTTAATCCAGCATTACGGGTATCACGGAATCCATCCGCCTTACCCATTCGAGCTAGACTCATGCACGCTAACAGCCACGTATCATCACCGCCGCCACACGTGCACGGCTTCGGTCAAGCTTTTGATTGGCCTATAATCCTACCTCCATAAATCCCTGATTCAATTAACCATGCTCAATTCCCTTCGCCTCAGTTTAAATTATCAACATTAAAAAATGAGGCAACCAGAGAACACTTTAAAAACGAATCACAACCGGTTGTTTTTCCTTAGATAGGATTGTTCTTTTTAAAAAAAAAAAAGAACCAAAAACATTGGCCCTGCGGGGATTCAAATCGTTGACCAATGACCTTTTGAGTTGAGAGCCAGAAGACTAGCTTTGCTTAACTTGAAAGTCGCAAAAATTGCTGGTTCCGTGATATTTGCAGGGGGCTATCCTAACCAACAAGTGATGTTATTTCAATGAAATCCCGGGATCAATATTACCAAAAGATCGATAGAGTTGAGGCACTTCAGATCTAGATGAAAAGTCATGGTTAATTAACAGGTCTACAATGCAACCCTTTAATTCCAGCCCTAGCATTAACCACTGCATTGAGTGCACAGGTTGTCTCCTCTAATAAAGAAATAATTACAACAGCCAATTGCCTCTTTTCAACTGTTTGCATTGTAGAGTCAATTGTTCTAAATTACAAAGTTCTACTTCTGAGAGCTGTTGCATTCTTCACCAACGTTAACCATCGGCGAAGCCGACCCAGGGGGTTTAGGGCCTGCCCCCAAAAAAACGGCCAAAAATCCTATGGAAGGGTTATTTTCTAGTGAAATATCAACGTTTTTCTATTTCGCAGAATGTTATTATACGTAATTACTCGAAGATCTTCTACTTCTAAGACATGTTCTTGCATTCTTCACCAACCCTCGGCGAAGCCGACCCAGGAGGTTTGGGGGCGTGCCCCCAAGAAAACAGCCAAGCAACTTATGAAAGATTCTTTTCTAGCGAAATATCAAGCCGCGTTTACTGTTTCGCCGAATGTCATTATACGGATCTAATTATGGGAGGAGTGAGGTTTAGTCGAGTCGTGCGGCTCAAAGTCCCAATAAAAGAGTCGAGCTGATTTTTCATCAACACCACTAATAGAGGAGGAAAGAAGAGATGAGTTTCCTGTTGCAGCTGCGTAGCCGGATAGGTGTGCCAGGACGAGGTGTAGGCGTGCAGGTGCGACACTCGTCTATTTTGGGGTCGCTGCAGCCGGCAGATGGCTCGACAAAGCAGGCAAAGCGAGTGGGTCGAGGTCCCGGTTCCGGTAAGGGTAAGACCTCTGGACGAGGTCAGAAGGGTCAGAAGGCAAGAAGCAGTGTACGACCGTGGTTTGAAGGTGGTCAGACCCCTATTTATAAGCTTTTTCCAAAATTCGGTTTTGATTCGCAGATCAACCATCCTCAATACATCAACCTCGACAGAATCCAGCAGCTCATCGACTCGAATCGTCTGGATGCCTCCAAGCCCATCACCATGCGTGAGCTCTACAGAACCGGCATGTTTGGTACTATGAAATACGGTGTGAAGATTTTGGCTGGAAAGAACCCCAACACCTTCACTTCTAAAATCAACATTTCTGCAACCAAGGCCTCGAAAACCGCGATTGAACGCATCGAACAGCTCGGTGGCAAGTTCGAGGCCGTCTATTACACTCCGTTCAACCTTCGAGTCCTGTCTCGACCGGAAGCCGCGCTGAGAAAGTTCGGACGAATCCCCATCAAGGCCGAACCCGTCGACCGAAAGAACATCGAATATTACCGTGATCCAGAAAACCGGGGATATCTGGTCGGTGCGCCAAACGCCCCAACCATCAAACCAAAGTATGTCACAAAGGCGAAGCAGAGCCCTCTGCTGGCCAAACTCAAGGAGCTCGAGTCTCGCCAGGAGGCCTCCGGTGCCTCAAAAGGCTTCGAAGCCAATACTGTCACCAAATAATCATCCTGTACATATTATGTAAATACAACATGTTGTCATCAACAGTGCAGGGGACTCACCTAGCCCAGTAGTGGTTTTCTGGGGGCACGCCCCAGACCCCCAGGGTCGGCTTCGCCGAGTTTTGGATGGTATTCTTTATTCGTTGAAGCCTCGCAGAGCCACGGGGGTGCAGGGGGCTGGCCCCCTGCAAACCTAACCCAGTAGTGTTTTTCATGCCCCCAGACCCCCTGAGCTCGCTTCGCTCGAAGCGTTGGGTAGTGTTCCCTTGCTCCGAGCTCGTGGATCCGCTTCGCGGATTCAAGTAAAGTGTTCCTATCTGCAGATTCAATGTGGATTCTTCTCTAAGCGTTAGTCTTCCGCGAAGCGGAACAAACGCTTTTGCTTCTTTTCTGGAAAAGAAGAAATATTTTGACAAAGGATGCATAGACGCTGGAGAAGCGTATCTGAATAGACAGCGCTACAGTATAATACAGTTGAGTGAGTTGAGCGGGCAGTATAGCGCAAAAAAGCTTTTACCTTTTTCTGGAAAAGAAACGTTTGAAAACCGTGGGAGAGGAATTATGCGTTAGGATTGAGTGAGTAATCTACCAAGCTGCGAAGGTGCTTTGTGAGAGGGTTGTTTTCTTTCGTTTTTTTGGAAGGTCGTCATCTTGTTCTTCGCTTTCGTCAGTGTTGCTTAGTTTCTGTTGCTCATTAGTTCGCTTGAGATATTTTCCAATTGAGAGTTGTTTGGACGCGTCGCGTTTTAGCCATGGGGTATCATCGTCGATAGTTTCGTCTGATGTGTCCTTAAACGACTTGTTTTCCGACATGTTTCCGAAGGGGTCTATTTGTATTTTGACGCTTTGCATGTGAATCGGTTGGATGGGTGTATCGTCTTCTCTGACGGGCAACCGTTCCAGTTTGTCAAGAACATCTAATCCGCCGACTACCTTTCCAAACACGGTGTGCTTACCATCGAGATGAGGACATCGTCTATAAGTAATGAAGAACTGCGACGTGTTCGTGTTTTTGCCCTTGTTGGCCATGGCCAACACACCTCTATCGTCGTGCTTCATGGGAGTATTTGTCTCGTCGGCAAAGGGCTTGCCAAAGATGCTTTTACCACCGGACCCCGTACCTGTGGGGTCTCCTGTTTGTATCATGAAGTGTTTGATGTTCCGGTGGAAGGATATTCCGTCGAAATAGCCCTGTTGCGCCAGCTTGACAAAATTGTACACCGCTTTAGGAGAGTATTTCGGATACAGCTCTACGTTCAAGGTACCCAGTTCGGTTTCAATTGTCGCATATCCGGTCTCAGTGAATCTTTTTGGCTTTAGTTGTCGCTCCAATTCGATTTCTCGCTCCCTTGCAGTGGGGCCTGTTGGTGCATCAGCAGCCGTGGACGTCAGTGTAGGCGCACTTGGAGTCAAATTAGTAGAGGCTTTTGTTGACATACTCTCTTTCTTCTTTGTCGCAATTGTACTTTTTCTCACGCCGGCCCCACCAATCAACTTGATGATATCCGCCTTTTTGAACTCCTCGTCCGAAACCAAATCCCTCCAAAACCTCTGCTTTATATTGTTTTCCCGTATGGTCTGCTCAAAATACACTCTCCCGCTCGGCCTGATGAGCACAACGTCGCTCAAAGTCTGAAACTCCTTCAATGTCACGGGATCAACATATTTGCCCTCTGCGTTCTTGGTCAATTTCAACTTGATCAGTTCATTGTGGCTCTCCATCGGCTCATGGGTAACCGGATTCCTCGAATGCTTCCTGATATATGGAAACACATTCTTGATATCATACACATGCCCATGTACATCTGCAACTCCGCAGTTTTCTCCAATCGGCTGCTGGCTGATAGAACACGTCCAAAACGGCAATTTCGACACCGTTCTATCCACCTTCACAGAATCAGCACCTCCTCCCATCGAATGTCCTCCAGAAGACCATTCTGAATGCGTTATAAACAGCTTATCCGTTCCTTTACCCATCCTAGCTACCTCTCCTTCAAGTAGTACCAAGTTTAACTTATCGCTTTTATTGTTCAAGCCGGGTAACACTTCTGATCCACTTTTCCCGGCGGACCGCCGACAATTTTCTTGCATACATGCACCAGCCTGCTGTCGAAGTTAGTTTTTTTTTTCACAGGTTGGTTCCTGGGGGCACGCCCCCAGACCCCCTGGGTCGGCTTCGCCGAGATTTGGGTATGGGACAGTCTTCTAAGAAGAAATACGCTCTTTTTTTTGACAGCAAAAGAGGAGTATCTGACAACTATCCAATTTCACAAAGTACTATTAAACTAGATTACTGGCGGCAGACCCTTGGGTCGATTCAACGAGGTTTGGGTGTGGAGAATCTTCTGCGAAGCAGAACAACGCTTTTTGCTTCTTTTTCTGGAAAAGGAATGCCTCATTTAACACAGTTAGTTTCTTTTTCTGCTTAAGAGTTAACAGTGAACAGCTCAAAAGCTTAGCTGTTTCTTGCGATACTAGCGAAGCCGACCCAAAGGGTCTGGAACCATGCTCCAAGAAAACAACTTCTGG
This sequence comes from Blastobotrys ciferrii, assembly GCA_030573635.1. NCBI lineage: Eukaryota > Fungi > Ascomycota > Dipodascomycetes > Dipodascales > Trichomonascaceae > Blastobotrys > Blastobotrys ciferrii. Next base: position 29,110 of record JAJMDO010000108.1, read on the forward strand.
GTTGGGTTTTGCAGGGGGCCAGCTCCCTGCACCCTCGTGGCATGCGAGGCTTCAACGAATTGAAGGAAGTGAACATTACCCATAGCATCGAGCGAAGCGAGCCACGGGGGTCTGGGGGCGTGCCCCCAGAAATCTATTTTGGTTAGGCCGCCTCCTGCGATACGATTTCAACAAGTCAATTGATCTCATTACTGGGCAACATTAGTAAACTTCCTGCACTATACAGAATGCGGCTTTTTCTGCTCAGAATCTGCCAAGGGGAAGCCGACCCTGGGGCATGCTCCAGGAACTTTGCGGCCACGTGTTCTTCTTCTTTTCCAGAAAAGAAGCAAAAGCGTTAGTTCTGCCTCGCAGCAAGTTTTAAACTCAACCTCGGCGAAGCCGACCCTGGGGGTTTGGGGGCGTGCCCCCAAAGTACTGACGTCGTTGAGCCCGAAGATGTAAAGCCGCAGTTACCCCTGACGGGAGACCGAGTTGCGGAGGGCCGACTGTGGTAGTTGGGAGTTGTGTCCGCAGAGCAGGGGATAGATAGAAGGACAGGTAATGAGTTAAGGTATGGTGGATATGAAGAAGCTGGTGCTGTTGTTGGGTGCCTTTACATGGACTGTAAAGGGGTTTAATGTGTTTGGAGATTTATATTCTCGACCAAAATATGACGTGGTATTTTCACCCAAGAATATAATAGAGACAGATATCCCGTCCACGCCTACAGAAGGGATCAAGATCATGAATCTTGGGGGTAGGAAATACTTGTGTCACATTCCAGCTGACAATTTTACGGATCCAAATAATGCTCCTGTTTCTACAGAAATCGATTTTGTAAAGGCCAAGTCGCGGGCGTTGGAATTGTTGGGTTCTGAATTGACCTCGGCTACTTCCCACGAATGTATTTATTATTCGACGGGGTACTGGACCTACGAGGTTTGTTTTGATAGAGGTGTTCGGCAATTCCATCCAAAGGGAATAGTTATGACGGGTGATGGTGTGCCGGAGCCCGTTGATCCAAGCCAAACCTACACTCTCGGTCGGTTCGTGCCATCAACTCAGTTGATGGTTAGATCTAATGGTGAGGTGGCTTATGTCTCGCAGACCTTGTATGGGGGTACGGTTTGTGACCTGACTGGTGAGGAGCGAGCAATAGAGATTAAGTACTATTGCAAGCCGGAGATCGAGGATGAAATGATTTCAAATATCAAAGAAATCAGAACTTGTAATTACGAACTAACGATTTATACGCCCAAGCTTTGTCAGGACGTTGCCTTTATTCCACCAAAAGAGTCGATTTCGAACGAAATCACGTGTCAGAAGATTGTTTCTGAAGACGAGGAGCGAACGTTTCAAGCAATTGAACAAGCAAAGGAAGAGCGGCAAGAGAGAGAAGACCAGGAAAAAGAAGAAAATCAACCTGCCGGCACTGAAGAGGATATGGATGACTCTGTATCCTTCATCCCTCCACCCGGCGCAAAAACTACATATGTACCAAAAGTGCCACCAGAAATCGATTACGAAAACAGAATCATCAGAGTGGACTTGCCCCCCAGTGAGGATATCTCGACTGAAATTGAGAACGCCATCAGCTCCCTGACGTCTCCAATAATAGAAGATTTGCACGAAGGTCGAGTTGTTATCGACGGGCATACAATGTCCCCAAGCGAGGACTTTGAGTTCGAAATGACTCTCCTTGATTTTGATGATATACCCGTAATAGACCTCAATATCGTCACTGACGACGGTCTATTGTACATTGAGGTCTTTGAACCAGATCCAGAAGACATGGAACTCGAACTCCCTGAAATCGCCGTCACTCCAGGAAGTCATGATCATGAGTCCACTCAAACCGCGCCACCGAGCCCTGCATACACTTTAACCCAAACTGAGATGACGAAACCAGTTATTCACGACGAATTGTGATTCTTGCATAAATTGTAGACTGTCTCACCTAATCAACCACTGTAACAGGATTTACAAGAATCTTTTTCTGGGGCACGCCCCAGACCCCGGGGTCCGCTTCGCGGAGTTGCAGAAGTAATTGTTTTTTACCCAGAACTCGATGGATGCGGGGCGTTCCGCCAAGTAAACCAATGGGATTAATAAGGTTAATATTAAATTACGTTATTTTAAATATCTAAAATCTATGTTGGATTTTCCAGCATGTCTTCGCGGTTTGCGTTTTCGATTTCGTGTTCAAGTTTCATGGCCATGTCATTATCATTTTCCTCGTTATCATGGACTTCCAGTCCAGCTGAGACGTTTTGAGGCACTTCAGGTTCATGCTCCTTGAGAAAAAAGCCTTTACTGATGGGCTTCTTTTTTGGACCAGATATTTTACCGGTAGGTGGCAATTTTGGTCGTGTGTTGCGTTGTTTGGGCGGTAAATTGTCACCTTCTGGGAGCACATCGCCGCTAGTGCTGTCGAGTTTGGCAAGGAAGAAGGGTCGGAGAAGCCCAATTTGGTTTTGGGCGTGTTTGCGGTCCATGGGTGGGTATTCTTCCTCACAGAGACTCTGTTTGGTTTTCTCTTCGTCTAGTGTGGAGGTATTGCTCATTGAAGCATTGAACCGGCTGTGAAGGAGATGCAATGGCACAGAGGAGTTGAGTAGACCGAGTTCCTTGTCGAGACCAAGCTCTTTGAATCCAAAGAAATCGACTTCATCTCCCAGTTGAGAGGCAAAGTCACCGTTGAGAAATTGTTCGTCTTTAAATTGTCCTTCGTTGACGTCGTTGGCAGCTGGGCGTAGTAGATCGCTGAGGAAGGATGTGAGTTTACGGCCAAGGTCCTTGAGTCGAACTCCATGACGATCAATGTCATCACGAATATAAAGATCCAGGCTCGCCACGCTCTCGATACCATTTTGATGAAGAGTCATTAAAAGTATGTCCTCAAAAGAATACTCTCTGTCTGCGTTTGTAGCCTCCATAAACATCCGTAATGTCTTCACCAGCTTGCCCATGTAATCGGCGGCAATTTCTGTCAATGCATCCACAGCCATGAATTCAGTGACTTCGAACCCAGTGTGCATGGCGATTTTGCTTACACTCTTTTTGAGTGCGGCCGCCGACACCGTGCCATCGTATTGGTCACGATTCGGCAAACGAGATTCAATGTCTAGGTCCACATCTTGGATTTCTGGTGGGTTGTATGATTTGGCAGACGTGTTGTGCATGTACGACTGTTGTTGCATTTGTCTAATCAGGGAGATCTTGGAACACACCTTTCTAATTTGTTGCACCTCATGAAGGTTCTCATTCATCTTTTGATTTAATCCGCCTCGAGCGATGTAATTCGAGGGTTTTATATCTTCCGGTTGTAAATTTGCCATGCCATCATCAACATTCCTCGCATCCAATTCCCAGGGAACTGCTGGAACTCCAGAGCCAACTTCATATTCCAGCAAGAACGGCTTTTTGTCTGATTCAATGGATTCCAACAACCCAGTTCGTGAAAACAAGCGCTTTGGTTGATTATCTTCTAATGAATCTCCCGCCGGGCTATTCATAATCTCTTCAAACTTGGTCATTGAATACTGCTTTCTCAGCGTAGCTGGTGCATCGACTTGTAACTTGTTGTCTTTAAACAAGTCTCCCCGCTTGCAACAATATATTGCCCGTTGTTGATTGAATTTGCTTTGCCACACTTGGGTTTCAACATCAGCGTCCTCTCCACCTTCTTCCTGGTCCGAGGGAGGCTCCTCTGCCTGTCCAGTTATGCTAGTGTCAAATTCACCCCCTGGGGTACCAGACCGCGGTGTGCCTTCTCTTGGGAACGGACTGGCCCGCATGCTATTACTTCGAGATATGTCATGGTTAGTAATGGAGGTTTGAGTATTATTATTGCTTTCTGTTGCGGTGGTGGCTGTCACATTGTTTTCCTCTGGTGCTGGAGTATTTGTTGCCGTTCCTGCATTCGGTTGTGGGGTTTCTTCAGATTCTTCAAGTTTTCGTTTCCTCCCTTTGGCAGTATGTTTCCCAGAACCTTTTCTAGACGTTCTCATCAAAGTACCAGACTCTTCCTCGGTATCCGCATTAGCCGCACCTTTCCCTGCGCCCTTACCGCCAATAGATCCGTTAGCCAACGCTGCCTGTTCTTCGGCCTCCACCTCGGCACGATCACGAACCGTAATGTCGGGGATTAGAGGGATTAAAGATAATGTCTTTCTCTGCATGGCATATGCATGCGCTCGAAGGAAATGCTTTGGATCAGTGTTGTACGTCAAACAGTTCTTCCAGATCAACATCAAATCAGAAACAAACTCCTGCTTCGATTTGTATTGAAACGTCTTGAGCTTTTTCATCACCGTGTTGAGGTCCATTGGGTGCTTTATAATATTGTAGTAATTTGGCGCGTCTCTCTTATTAACCTTGTTCAAAAACGCGGTAGAGTGTTCCGTGTAACCACGTAATTCCAAAACCACCTTTTCACACGCTTCATACAATTCCTCCTGACCAATTTTGTCCTCACTAGCCCATTTTGATCGATTTTTTCGTACATCGGAAATAAGGTTACGCAGCTCCAAGTCTGTTAACGATAGCTCATCGCGTTTTGCCTCAATCGTCGCCAACAAATGCTTTAACGAAAGGTTGGCCGCACCAAATGAGGCCGTAGTCGATGATGATGACTGACCAGCAGTTGTGCCCCCACCATCCATATCCATTTGACGATCAGACTCTTCCAACTTCCGCTGTTTCAGAGCATTCTCCTTATCGCCTTCGAATATATGATACATCTTGTTATAGTTAGCCGAAGCCTGCTTGGTCATCAACGCCTCATCCTCCGCAGTTGCCGACACTAGAAAAGTTAGCACACATTCTCCCTCCAATGAAAACAGTTATAGTTATTACCCTTAAATATTAGTTCATCAGTTTGACTTGTCGTGTCTTTATCCTTATCCTGTTCCTTCCCGGTATCCTTTTCACCCTCCTCCTCTTCGTCATCATCATAATCATCGTCATAATCGTCATCTGTGCTTCGTACGGCGGGTTTCTTAGTCTTGTTTGCCTGCTCCGTCTCGTCATCCTCTTCCAACAAGGCGAAGTCGATTTCTTGAGCTGCATTAGCGGACGGGAATAAGACATCAATGGCCTTTTCATACAGCATGTATCTCACGCGGAAACACACCGTCAACGGATCTACTTCTGTTACCGTAGGCTGAGGAGTCCCACCATGGGCCATAGAAACAGACGGTGTACGCGGAGTAGAGGTTTCTATTGGCGTAGCCCCCGCGAGAGCTGGCGTCGCACGTCGAGGTGATCCAACAACCCCCGGCTGTGACGCACCATTCGCATGGGATCCACCATGTGGTGGAATTACCTCAACCCTACCAGCTACCTTACCATCCAAAAATCGAGCCCATTGATCTCCGCCCTGAGCTATTACCTTTTTGAAAATTTCATGCTCAGCCACAGTCAAATACCCATGCCATGACCCCTGCGACTCAATCTCCTTCGCAAGCTTCAGCAGTCCATTAGCAGACGAACGCTTCCACACCTTTGTCAGATCCTGTCCGCCTTGCATTTTCCTGCCAAAACTACACTGCTCTGCTTGTCAAGTGGTGAAGTTCAACCCAAGTTGGGACTTCCTAACCCATCTCCACGATTCCCCGACTTCGATTTTATAACCCCACCATATAATACAGAATACCATATTATAGCATGCTTTTTCTAATATGTGAACATTAGTATGTTAGATGTTTTTTGGGGGCACGCCCCCAAACCCCCTGGGTCGGCTTCGCCGAATTTTGGGTAGAGTTGTCTACTGCAAGAGAAAACGGTTGGTCACTAGAACATTACCCATAGCTTCGAGCGAAGCGAGCCCAGGTCTGGGGGCGTGTCCCCAGAAACAACAATTGGGTAAACAGGTCAACGCTGATTAGACTGTATAAGTTAGTTTGCTTTTTACTGGAATAAGCCTTTCTTGATCTCTTGCGGCAAGTGCCGAACTTTCAGGTCTGTTGAAGGTTCTGCGAGCCAAAGCCACGTATGTTGGAGATAAAACAATTCTGCGAAGCAGAACCAACGCTTTTTGCTCTTTTTTACCTGGTGAAAAGACACATTTCATTGATTGAACACGCATCGTTGTAATATAATAATTTAGCTATTATCGGTTAACTAGTAGTTAAACGGGACCAGCCTGTTTTGAACTTTGGGTCAAAGCGCGGTAATGGATGACCTTCTGTGCTGAAGACGTATTTAGTCAAAGGAAGAACTTCTTCCTGGCTGTCGTCAAAAAGAAGATAGAGATACTTGAGAGTTTCTGAGAGCCAAAAAGATTCCATGTTGTCTCTGAGTTCGACGGGAACCTCTTTGACATTGTCCACTGAAGCATAGCCAGCGTCTCCATTGACACGAGTGTGTTTTTCAAATGCCTTAAAGATTTCCCAACCCCACTTTCTGTAGATGGGGTCTCTGGTGATGCGCCATAGTACAAAGAGGGATTCCACGGTTTCTGGTCGTTGAAGGTTGTGCGCGTCGAATGCTTTGATGCGAAAGTCCTTGAAAACGTCTTTTCTGCGGTTGAAAAACACAATCTCAGGAGCAAGTCCTGTGGCTGTTCGTGCGTAGGTCTCATAACAGGTCTTTGCTAGCTCTCGCGCTAGCTCCATGTCACTCTCTTGTTGACGCGTCCATTGTTGCTTTTTGGCATCCCTTACAATCTGTCCATCAGTTGCACCTAGTGCAAACATTCCGCTGGCAAAACAAACCAAATGGTCCATTTTCGGCGACGTGGGTCCATTGACACCATAGTCCAATTCGGAAATAAATGTCAACATGCTTGGATACGACCTTTCAACCAAATATTTCTTGATCCCCGCGACACTCTCATCATACATGTCTCTGTACACCGGCTCATGTTTGTTTGTTTGAAGCCATTGTTTGATGAGATATTCATAATACGAGTCTCCACGTGATCCAAGTCTAATCGTCTTACCTTGGAAACGGCCCGTGTCGGGGTGGATATAAATTGGAACTAATCCACCAGGAGGTTTATTTGCGTCTACAACCTGCAATACACCCTCACTCTTGGTCCAAAAGTCCTCGTTTCCCGTCAACTGGGCCAAGTACTTGAGCTCCAGTTGTACAGTCGTTGCTTCGGCCGTGCTACTAGCGCCACGGTCAGTGTGAGACTTGACTCCCTCGCGTGTGTGTAAATTGACACTCGCATACGGAATTCCCGAAGGTGAGTTAAACGCTCCTAACAGACGATCTCCGAGATCTGCTGCTTTTTGGAGATACAATTCATCTCCAGTCAAGTGATACGCAGAAAGAAGACCGCCAAGCATTCGAATTGAGGTTTCAAAAGTGTTCACCTCGTAGTCCATATCATAATTTAACACATTCTGAACCCAATCACGAGCATCGGCTAAACGATCGTCCAGACCCATAATTGCCAGCGTATCCAAAGAATCCACTATAATCCAGCCTAATGGGTCATCCCCCATATTCTCGCCACGCTTAGACAATGGCTGATACACATCATACCCCCACGCATACTTCTTGTATCCATCCCAGGAACGAATAAATGCTTCCTTCACGGCAGCCTGACGTGCCTTGTCCGTTTTCGGCTCCATCCAATCGTATCTATGCTGACCTCCATACTGGTATACAACCCATAACGAAGCAAAAAAAACAAGCAATGCAACTGCCCTGAGTGTTTTCCTCAGTGCCGACCGAGGCCTTCGAATCGGCTTGTCCTTATACATCTCGTCGCTGCTCATGTTGTGCTTCAGTCGCCAATATTTATCCTCCTCGCTCCTCTTTTCCGAGTCTAGATTTGGCACATTGCGCGGTATAGCAAAACTCATGGATCCCCTTCCTATTTAAAAGAAACTCTAAATGCAACGTAAT
>JAJMDO010000108.1:37051-62821 GCA_030573635.1 Blastobotrys ciferrii
ATAAAAAAAAAAAAAAAAAAAAAAAAAAAAAAAAAAAAAAAAAAAAAAAAAAAAAAAAAAAACTAATAGCACGAATAAACCACTATCCATAGCCTCGAGCGAAGCGATCCTGGGGGTCTGGAGCGCACCCACCAGAAAACTACTACTGGGTTAGGTTTGCAGGGGCCTGCTCCCTGCATCCCCCTGGCTCTGCGAGGCTTCAACGAATAGAAATAGAATACTACCCATAACCTCGAGCGAAGCGAGTCCTGGGGATCTGGGGGTGCGCCCTTCAGTGCACCACTTGTATGGATTAGCTATAGGTTTGCGAGACTAAATTTAGGTCGAAATGCGTATAACAGGTATTAGTAGGTATTTGATTAAATTTGGCCATCTTGTGCAAAAACGAATGATTGGCGGCTGTAGTGAGTAGTTGCTAGTGTCAAGTATCGGCAGTAACGAGGTTTCAAGCTTAAAACATGGTATATAACTCAAGCAGTTATATCGAATCTCTAGCTGGCGGATCTGCCAATCTATTTTCTTAGTTGAATTCTGTACTAACAGTACGTGACACGATTAAGATCTGACCCTACATCTGCTGCATCATGCATACAAGTAAACATCTCGGCTGGTGATACCAATTAGCCAAATAACCTGTATCTAAGATGCCCAGAGTCAGCGTGATACCATGAACCTTGTTTGTTTTTGACTCTACATTTTCGCAGGCCATTATATTACTACTTGCATCTCTCCCTGGGCAGACTCCAAGAGTGTCATCACCTTCCCTCTCTACATAACAAATTCAAGGGCCGCTCTCTAACAATAGCCGCTACCACCACTACTTTTCTCCAAGATCCCACGATCTTCATTAAGAGCCAAAAATATTTTCTCTGCGATGTCTCAAATCATTGAAGACAGATTGGCCATAAATCTAATAATCAAGCTCCGTGAAACGGATCTCCTTCCTTAGTAAAAGAACACAACTGGGTAATCGAGTAAACAGACATAGGAGTGACCCAATTTCCGCGAAGCGGACCCAGGGGGTCTGGGGGTCGGCCCCCAGAAAAACGGAGGCTAGTAGTAGCTAGAAGTTTTGCTGATATAAATTTGAGTTTGAGCTGTATTAAATTCAACCCTGAGTTCTACTGTACATAGTCTATTACATAGAATTGACTCCAAACTCCGCGAAGCGGACCCAAGGGGTCTGGGGGCGTGCCTCCAGTAAAACGGAGACCAGTAGTAGCTAGACTTTTTTATGGATATAAATTTGAATCTGAACTGAGCTAAACAGCAACTCTGAGTTTATATGTTCTACCGTACGTTGCCTATTACATAGAGCTGACCCCAAACTCCGCGAAGCGGACCCAGGGAGTCTGGGGGCGTGCCCCAGAAAAATGGAGGCCAGTAGTAGTTAGACTTTTTGCGAATATGAATTCGAGATTGAACTGTATTAAACAGCATTATGTGTTCTACTGTACATAGTCTATTACAATTTGCCCTTGAGCAAGTTCTTGACGGTGTTGACGGCAGAGAGCTTGACGGTTTTGGCAAGAGACCAGACGTCCATAGTGGAGGTGACAGAGTCCAAGAATCCGAACGGCAGCATGGTTGGGATCCAGCCCTGGGCAAGTTCTAGAGCCCAGGAATCAGATTCCATGGCATACTGCTTGTTAGCACCGCATGGAAGATGGTGAGAGTCGCCGGGCTTATAGACCTCTGGAGACTTGGCGTGTGGAGGAGCCGCAGTCTGGGTTCCCGACAAAATGAGGAAGTAGTCGTCAGCAAAGTGAGTTCCAGTGTGGCCCTCGGTGCCGGTAGCAGTTCCAAAGAAGATGAGATATTCGGTGATGGAGGCGTGGAGAACAATCATAGATCCCATGGCATTGCCGGCATTGTTGAACACCCAATCCTCGTCGTTCAAGTCATTGATGTATTCGCCATACTCGTCCTTAAGACGCTTGTGCACCTCCTCGAGAATGACAGTAGAGTTGGCCCCTGGATTGTTCGAAATAACGTCCTTGCCAATGTCCTGCAGATGGACAGGGTCAAAAATGTAGACCCGGTCCAAATAATTGGCACGCAGATACTCCAACAACCAGAATGTGAGCAATACAAACACAGAACACTTTCCAATGAGCTTCATGTCGCTTCTAAACAGGAATTGGGTCTCCTGCCCCTAGATTCATATGAACCTTTTTTCAACGCGCGTCGGCCCGACCCTGTATACGATCTATACGAACGGCTCCGGACCCCCAGACCCCCTCCTGCGCTCCCGATCAACGCGGACAATGCCTCGATTGCATATTTTCCAAGCGGAAGACTCTTTTGAGTCTGAAGCTAGAAAGATTTCGATAGCTAGCTCGAAGTGCGCCAAATCAATCAATCTAGTAGCAGGAAGTTGGAAGCAACCCAGGCTACGTCACAGCAGGCTGATTCTTCTGAATCCGGGTCTGACTGAGTCGCTAAAGCGGAGATGATGAGTGGAAGCAAAGAGACAAACAAGTGCAAAAGCACACGAAATGGAAAGAACAATTAGAAATAATTTTATGTACTGGTACAAGAGTCTGGCTTGGTCTTCGTGACTTAATCCGGGTTTAACTCCAAGTGGGTGCGCCTGGCGACTCTATAATAAACTGATTAAATGTCAAATGCCTCGATTGCACTGGCTTCCCGTCACACTCTGGCTTGGGAGGCGTTTTTTGCGTTGGGTAGGAAAAGAGTACAGTACGTGAAGAGTGTGAAAGCTAGAATATACCAGAAGAACAGTGAATTCAACAAGTATCTTCAGTCTTTGCCGGACGGAGCCATGTTGAACCCTGAATGAAAGATAGGGTTCAGGATTGCCCCCCTGCAAACCTAACCTAAGTGGTTATCTGGGGGCATGCCCCCAGACCCCCGGGCTCGCTTCGCTCGAGATTATGTAGTAGCGTTCTATCCTTTCTATTCGTTGAAGTCTCGCAGAGCCACGGGGCTGCAGGGGGCTGACCCTCTGCAAACCTAACCCAAGTAGTTATCTGGGATCATGCCCCCAGACCCCTGGGCTCGCTTCGTTCGAACTTTTGCGCAGTGATATTTTCTTCCTATTCGTTGACGTCCCGCAGAGCCACAGCGCCAATAACGTAGTTTCTTCCGCGCTTCATCCAGCCTCTCCCTGAAATTCAAAAGCTGCAACGTATACGGGGGCTCCAATAAAAGGATAGCCAAGAGCTCACTAAGCAACGTTAACAAATCCCAACAAAAACGGTGCACAACGCAAGCTAGAACGAGTACAGTCTGGTTATTGTTGGCAAAAGATCTATTCATAGTAGTAGTAGTAGTAGTAGTAGTAGTACTCTTCCGCGAAGCGGAACCACGGGGGTTTGGGGCTGGCCGCCAAAAAATAGGCTAGTAGTAGTAGTAGTAGTAGGATTGGTTAATGTTGGCAAATTAAAGGATCTATTCATATTAATTACGGAATGGTATTATTAAATTAAGTCAAGTGTTCAAAAAAAATAAAAAAATAAAAAAGAAGAAAAGAAATAAAAATAAAAATAAAAAAATGAAAAAATGAAAACAAAAAGAAAGAAAAAAGGAAAAATAAAAGATTAATAAAAAAGGCAAGATGAGGACCATGGTCCGGTGATGGTACTAGCGGTTACATGCCACCCATTCCACCTCCCATATCGCCTAGGCCTCCACCGCCCATATCACCTAAACCTCCACCTCCCATGTCTCCAAGGCCGCCTCCTCCCATGTCTCCAAGGCCGCCTCCATCACCACCGCCACCAAGCGCGTCTCCAAGACCGCCTCCATCACCACCACCGCCACCAAGGGCGTCTCCAAGGCCGCCACCGCCACCGCCACCAAGGGCGTCTCCTAGTCCGCCATCGCTGTCACCTCCACCGGAGAGAGCATCGCCGAGGCCACCGCCACTGTCTCCACCATCTCCACCGCCACCAAGGGCGTCACCGAGGCCTCCGCCACCACCGCCTCCTCCACCGCCGCCGCCACCTCCTCCGCCTCCGCCGAGGAGATCGCCCATTCCTCCACCTCCTCCTCCACCTTCTCCGCCTCCGCTACCACCACCTAGCGCGTCTTCGATGCCAGAACTATCTCCTCCACCGCTTGCTGCGCCAGAATCATCGCCGCCACCAAGCAATCCACCACCATCACCGCCATGTTCGCCTCCTCCACCTGGCATATCGCCGCCACCTTCACTTCCATGTCCACTATCACCGCCTCCAAGAAGCCCGCCGCTATCGCCGCCAGACATAGAGTCTCCTCCCTTCTGGTCGCCGCCGGTCACTCCGCCAGAGTCCATTCCACCCTCCTTTCCTGTATCTCCGCCACCGCCTAGCATATCTTCACCTTCTCCGTGGCCTCCAGCTCCGCCAGATGTGTCCTTCTCAGAGCCCATTCCGCCGAAAGAACCGCCACCGCCTCCAGCACCGCCACCCCCTGAGGTGTGGCCGCCCATCTCTCCAGACTTTCCTGATTCGCCGCCACCGGCTCCACCTCCCATTCCGCCGCCAGCTCCTCCTCCTGCTCCTCCGGCTTCCTTTTCAGCAGATCCCATGCCGGACATTTCTCCAGACTTGCCTGATTCGCCGCCACCGGCTCCGCCTCCCATTCCGCCGCCAGCTCTACCTCCTGCTCCTCCGGATTCTTTTTCAGCAGATCCCATGCCGGACATTTCTCCAGACTTGCCTGAGTGTCCTCCACCAGATCCACCCCCGGCTCCACCTCCTGCTCCTCCGGCCTGCTTTTCAGCAGATCCTGTCATTTCGCCAGACTTTCCGGATTCTGCGCCACCAGCTCCAGAAGCTTGCCCGTGGCCGGCATTTTCCGAACTCATTCCGCTACTTTCGCCAGATTTTCCCGAAGACGACCCTTGGCCTGTTGACTCACCGGATGTCTGGCCGCTGGTTCCACCGCCAGACTCCTTTTGCGACGTGGACGAGCTTTCACCAGACTTGCAGTTTCCGCCACTGCAGCTCTTTTCGCCTGTACCAGATGATCCAGAAGTGCCGCCAGTGCTTTCCTGTCCAGTGCTTTGTCCACTTGAACCTCCTGGGGATGACTGGGATTCACAGTTTTCACCAGTGCAAGTTTTGCCGCCGCCACCGGATGAGCCACCAGAAGAGCCTGTAGAGCCTTGATTGCTCGAAGAGCCGCCAGAGGAGCCGGTAGACCCTTGATTGCTGGACGAAGAACCACCAGAAGAAGCTTGGTTGCCTTGAGGGGACAATTCTGATTCGCAGTTACCAGATTCACATTTCTTACCTCCTCCTCCGGTGGAAGATGAGCCCTGTCCTCCTCCTCCAGATGAGGAGCCCGAAGATCCGCTACTGCTGCTCTGTCCGGCAGTGTTTGAGGATCCTCCGCTGCTTCCAGATGATTCGCAATTACCAGACTCACATTTTTTACCGCCTCCCGAGGATCCACCGCCTGAAGAACCTGAAGAGTCGCTGCTCTGCCCAGAGCTACTCGAACCGCCGCCGCTGCTTCCGGACGATCCACAGTTTCCAGATTCACATTTCTTGCCTGAGGAAGACGATGAAGAACCCTTTCCTGCTGTTCCAGATGAACCTGAAGATCCGCTGCTTCCGCCACCTGAGGAACCTCCGCTACTGCTCTTACCCGAGGACCCTCCGCTACTTCCGCCGCCGGAGGACCCTCCGCTGCTGCTTTTGCCCGAGGATCCTCCGCTGCTGCTTTTGCCCGAGGACCCTCCGCTACTTCCGCCGCCGGAGGACCCTCCACTGCTGCTTTTGCCCGAGGATCCTCCGCTGCTGCCTTTCCCGGCACTTGATCCGCCACTTCCAGAGGACTGCTTTTTTGAAGATGAGCTCGAGCTCTGGCTGCTGGAGGTCTGCTTAATAAGCTTTTGGAGAATCGTCTTGCATGTTTGGTTTGGAGCTTTACTAAGTACTGTTTGCGGGCTGGTAGTCTTGCCGGTGATTACCTCATTCTTCAGATAGGTAATACATTGTTGTATCTCCTTTGATTGCGTCGAAGATGTACTCTTTGATGAGGTTATCGTGGTCATCTTTTGAATGATGACCGTGCATTGCTGTTTAGTGATTGTCGAGGAGCTACTAGAACTTCCTCCAGTCGTCCCACCGCTTGTACCAGAGTTCCCGGATTTCGCACTAGAAAGACCAGAATTCGCATTGGACGTTCCCGATTTAGAGTTGGAAAGGCCTGACTTCCCACTAGAGAGACCTGAATTCTTACTAGAGGTTCCAGAGGTGCCAATTGTACCACCAGATGTTGGAACTTTTCCACCGGAACCGGAACCACAATTTGCCCCAGAACAACGGGCTTCAATGTCTGCATAACCCGACTGAGCAATGTCGTCGTGATTAGCTACATCTTTGGTGTGATCATCATCGGCCTCATTGTTCACAGCCACAGGGGCCGCAACAACAGACGCCGCCTGAAAAGCCAAAGCTTCTACCAATAAAAGGTTGCAACGCATTGTGTACTGTAATGTCCGAGCGAGGAAAATGTAATAATTTTTATATACCGGCGGAATAGCTCTGCAGCTACCAGCTGAAGTTGAAACATGCAACCTGACTTAGCAACTGCATGGGGCAACTAAGACCAGCAAAGCACCGGATCTAGCATGGTCTCAAATATGCCAAGTTATAACAATCTATTGAAAAAAGGGGTAAGTTAAATGTTCATTTCCTTGTCTTCTAAATCTCTACAATACATTCAGCCAGTCCTCCAATATTTGCTGATCCTCACCCAACCAGTCGCCTATTGCTTCACAAAAATAACCAAAAAGAACCCCAATGAGCCAAAAAAAAAGGATACATGTTACGGTCCCTAATGCCTTGACTTTTTAATCAAATGTGACACCACTGGATAGAAACTAAGTTCAAGTAACCCTGGTTGTGTCTCACTGATGTAACAAACTTTCCAAGCATACAAACTCACAGTCAAACACACAGTAAATCACCATCCGCAAGAGGTGTACGGCTCCACTCTTCCTGGAGATGTATCGAAGCTAGTTAACTATTAATTTGCATATATTCTCAGGTAACTCATATTTATTAACACATACAGCCTGCCCACGTACCCGCATACATGTATAACCCCGAAAATACTACTGGAGCGCACAAGGGCCCATATACCTATCTTATCACACAGATGCAGGTTCGATGGACCTTTACTGAGAAGCTATCATGGTTCAGCATTAGTTTTGCTTCCTGATGAACATCGATCAGACATTACGGTCTCATAAACACCGACACAGCACACACATCTCTTCTCACGGTCGATGCAGTTTGCAATGTCTTGCGAATCAATCCCGTACACTTAAACCGTCACTGCATCCCAGTGGACCTCGATCCCTAGTCGGTTCGATTGTGATAAAACGGGTTCCTGCGAACCAGAACATCGTTTGCTTATCTTCCTTGGAAGAGGGCATCACACAGCCATCTTCTCCGCAATTGATTCGGGTAAAAAACGGGTCTTTTCTACTTGCTAAAACATCTATACTGTCCCTCTTTGCCATTTTTTGGGCTAGTTGTTCTCTTGTAAAAAAGAAAAAACCAATAGCATTAGCTTTGCGAGATTTAAACTTGTTGAAGGATCATTCTTCTGCTTTTTCAAATGACTAAACAGACCATCGAACACGCGTCCTGTTTCGGAAAGCCAAAAAGTTATTCTGTTTTTTGAAAAGTTGTTCCTTGAAAAGTTGAAGCAGAACAACGCTTCTTATACTGGACAAATAAAAACCATGTTCTGATCAATCAATTCTTTTTATTTTTTTTACTCCTGCCCAGACTTGAGAAGAAAACAGAATTAGTAGGCTCCTAGATTTTCAGGGATGCCTGAAAAATCCCATGGTCAGCTTCGACTACAGCCTTCTGCGAGGCGGTCTACGCTCTTTTCTTTGAAGAATACGACGACACAAGCTAGTTCACGAATACTGACTTTCTGCTTCGCAGAACATCGCTTTTTGCTTCTTTTTCCGGAAAAAGAGGAAAATCTCAATGACAACTACGTTAGACAAAGCATAACTCGCATAGCGACGTTTATTTGCTTCTAGACAGTGCTCAGGTGAGTAGCGTTGAAGAGTGCATGTATGCACGAGGAATGAGACATTGAGACATACGCGGACTTAAGCCGATCCCGACGTGGGTTTTGTGGCGTATCAAGGCAAGCCAGCGATGATAGTTAAACGGCTGCTGAGGTTTGCATTGGGACCCTCGTTCTTGGAGCTTGATACGGACGACGATCCAGAGGCTGCAAAGGTTAGGGACGCGTACCGAGACAACCGTGAGAGGGCTCAGAAGGTGAGTGAAGCTGAGACTGAGATTCTCCGCTACATCGGACTAGGCGAAACGAGCGGCAAAAAGCTGAAGGAGTCTCAGAGGGATGGTAGTGGTGAGCAATTCGAGCGGCAAGGTCGAGAGGATCACATTGATTCAAAGATATTTTATATCCCCACGTCGTTCTATCTCTTCTATCTACAGTATCACTGGCCTGTTTCAGCGCTGAGGTACCGACTCCAAACCTTTACTGTACCCACTGACACGAGCTATCTGGCATCGTTTAGCTCGTTTTTACATCCTATTTCCTGGAATCGGCTGTATGGAGGATTGCTGTCCTCGGGGATTCATGAAGTAAGTAACGTGCTTGGGGACGTTCTTACCGACTTTATGCCCAGTGGGGCCGTGAGGCTAGTATTTAGCTCTGCAGTGTGGTATCTAAGCTATCCACTGTTGGAGTGGTCTATAAAGCAAATGTTGGGGATCGCAGGCTCCACGTCGCCTTTTCCCCCTCTGAGGGAATTTCTCAATCTGTTCTCACTGAGCTATATCAGGAGCCACAGTTACGTCATGTTTGGTGTGTCAGTGTGGTGGTTCATTCAGTCCCGTGTGAAACAGCTAGTTTGCGTGGCAATTAGGTTAATGGCGGGTAAAATGCGATCTGAAAAACGAATCCTGCTAGCGACCCATTTTCTCATGGAAATCACATCTGGTGCGCTCTCAGACATCCTCTGCATCCCACTATCTACCGTCGTTTGCAGAGATTTAGCCCACGATGCTGGTGCAAACTCCGTTTTACCTCCTCACTCGTTGACTCTGGGTAACTGGGACCTTGTACTCAAAGCCTCAATGGTTGAATGGCTCGTTGCATGGATCACAACCCATCTTCACGACTTTGTTCTGGTACAGTTGAGCGGAATAAAATAGCTCTGTTTCACTCACTCCCTACACAACGTACACCCGTCTAGGTCTAAGAGGTATAATTTTTGGTGGCAAGCCCCCAAACCCCCTGGGTCGGCTTCGCCGAGTGATGGGCTCGGTATGCTGTTCTGCGAATGCTTTTTGCTATAGACGAGGAGAGATAGTCTGAAATGTTGTTTTTGATGACGTGTGTTGGACTTGTCGAGTTTTGGACTGAACTCTGTGGGGATCGAGTGTTTTTTTGTTCATATATGGGTGGGAAACGATAAATCGGGTTCTTTACCTCGGAAAATTGCTTGGACATGAGGTTACGGTAAATACATGGTTCGACGTTCCATAAGCTGTTCTGCTGCTCTGAATACACCTGTTTAGGGCACCAGGTGCTCGGGTGGCTTGTCTTGGCCTATTAATCTCTGAGACGAAGTTAGACTACTCACTCTGTACAACTGTCTCAAATTTTGTGTAGATGTATGAAAGGATATGTGCAATAGCTAGTTGGAAGGGTTAATTCTCGGCAAATTTTGCGGGATTAAGATCCGGACGACATTTACCCGTAGATTTGGCGAGTAGAGACAAACCTAGCTCAGAGGATTTGCCGTGGATATGTGGAATATACAATTTTCTAGTCTATATAGATAATTAGTCAAACTGATTGTTAGAGTCGCTGTTAAGTACAATGTCGGTTCGCTATGGCCAACCTGTACCGGTATATCTCCGCGTATGCTGGATATTTATTGGCAGCGACCAGTGGAATCTAGAAGTGAGTATATATTGCACGCCATACTCTTAATTGTCTGTTCACCATCAATTTGCCTCTACTCATTTGCAGATGTAGTGAGAAAGAATAGACTTACCCAGCTTCGACCGAGAACCTCGGGGGTCTGGGGACAGGTAGCTTTCCGCTCGCTATCAATTATCTACCACCCACCACCAGTGTGTGTCGTTGGATGTGTGTTGAAATATACACTCAGTTTTATCTGACAGTACCCACTATTTGCCTCTCCTTGGCAGTTTGTTTCCTGGGGGGCATGCCCCCAGACCCCCAGGGTCGGCTTCGCCGAGGGTTGGGTTCCTAACAACGAGAAAGCCTCGCAGAGCTACTCTTTTTACTTCTTTATCTGGAAAAAGAAGAATACCGAGAGACGTTTGTTCCCCGCCTTCAGAGTATCAGCTCAGACCCCTAGGATCGACTCCCGCAGACGGGAGTTTGAGTCTTCCTCGAATAAAGTAAACGATCCATCAGAGAATGTGCTTTAATGTAGTTCCTTCACTGTATCTGCTGACTAATTCCGGTCATCCATGGTATAGTTGGACAGATGAATTACGGTTTTCACTTCACCTCTGTTCCCTTCAACCAAAGGGAACAGTCCTCTGCATAGACCAACGCCACTAGCTGACCAAAACATTAGCTCTGCGATGCTACAACGAATAAGCTGGTTCTGGTGGACACGAATACTTCAGTATTAAGTTATGGTCTGGGGCTAACCTAGCAACCACATCAACCATCCTGATTTCTATAAATTCTTCATCCTAGGATCAGGACTTTGAGTTAACACTCTAATTATTTTTATTAATGTACTTATCCTTCCGAGAAGTAACCTGAGCCATCGTCTCAAGACACAACCGGCCCGTCTTCTCCGCAAAGCGGGGCCACGGGGTCTGGGGCTGGCCCCAGAAAACCTCCCCTAGTAATCAGACAGTCCTGTTTTTCTATCTTGGATACAGTAGTGGAGAAGCAACTTAGTTATAAGGTTAAACTTTAGTTAATTAGATTAAGCACGTAGCTTTTTGCTTGCCACGAACGGGAGGAGCAACGATGAATGCTTGGCAAATAAATGACTGCTGTTTGCTAAAGAATATATATAGTTGTTCGAGCCAAACCAATGTTATAGGACGTTTGTAGATCAATATGCGGTTTAACTTGTTGCCAGCGTTGGTTCATGGCGTGTGTTTGGTGCAGGCAGCACCTCTTCGTATTAATATGGGTGAAAACAACAAGGCCCAAAGCTCGTCATCCTCATCATTGCCTGGAAAGACTTCTGCAGCTACAGATCTTACGGGATGGGGTATTGAGACCATACCTCCAGATGTTTTGACGAGCCCTCTTCCGTTCTCGGTGCCTAATATTGATACGTCGCTTCTCATGAGTGTTGCGCCTATAACCGAAATTATAACGGATGCGCTTCCAACTAATTCAGTTGCCCTTTCTGTGGCACCAGTAGACACCGCACAGGCAGAGCAACCCTCGGTCGCCAGTGCCTCAACAACTGAGTCCGCACAACTTCCGCTTCCAACAGACCAACTCCCGCCACCCACTGAAAACCCTCCACCTGCGGAAGCTCCATCTCCCGAAAACTCTCCTCCTGTGGAAGCTCCATCTCCGGAAAATCCTCCCCCTGCAGAAACCCCTGTCAGCACAGCTTCTGGTGGTGCTGCATCGCCAGGGTTTACTGCTAGTCCCGGGCCAGATGGACTGTATAATCCTGAGGACCTGTTGAAGGAGGCAGAGGCCCAGTTGCAGTGGTGGATTGACTTCCAGAACCGTATCAACGGACAAGCCCAGCAGCAACAAATGCAAGATCTACGAAAGGCAGAGAAACAGCAACAAGACCTCGCTGAGAGCCAGGCTCAAAAGAATGCTGCTGCTCTCCAACAAATGGTAGACCAGCTTGAGGCCATGAAGTCTCAACTCCCCACCCCTCAGCCTGCTCAACCGGCTCCTGCCGCTGCAAACCCGGCTCCTGAGAACAACCCTGCTCCTGCTCCTCCCCCTGAGGCTCCAGCACCTGCAGAAAACCCTGCTCCTGTCCCTGAAGCTCCAGCACCGCCTGCAGCAGAAGCCCCTCCAAGCCCGGATACTTCCGCTCCAGACACGAGCGGCGATATTCCTCCGGATATGAGTCCTGATACTGGCTCTGGTTCTAGCTCTGAGTCTGGAATGGGTCCAGATATTGGCGCAGGAGTAGAACCAAGCAACCCAGACTCTGCCCCATCTCCCCCTATTCTCGTCAGCCCCGTTCCTCTTCCATTCACCCTATCCACCAGCCTCACACCTACCTCAACCTCTCAACAATCAAGCGCTCCTACGGGATTCGCATCCAAAGTGCCTCCTATCTTCACCTTCCCGCTATCCAGCAGCCTGCCTGTTGAAAGCACACCAACTACTACACCAAGCAGCCCCTCCCTAAGCGCCACCATTTTCGTAGGAACCGAGGAACCCGCCCTCCCCGGAAACACTGGCATGCCTGCTGTACCCACCCAACCAGCCTCTGTCTCAATCAACACGTCGGCACCAGCTACCACGCAGTTCAAAAACTCCGACTACGACAGCTTCGACGAAGGCAATTTTGTAACCCAAAACGGCGGCATATACGAAGCCCCCTATTCCATCGAATACGCCAGCATACTTAAACGTCGCCCTCTCCCCACCGCTTAATATTTACTTACCAATTCTATAGTACCAATACCCCTACACTTTAATCAATCTTGTATTACCCCAAAACCAAACACTAACACTCACCCACCTGTTTTTCTGGGGCCAGCCCCAGGCCCCGTGGCTCCGCTTCGCGGAGTAGATGAAGCCTCGATCAGTTTAAAGGTGTTTCCTGGGGCCAGTCCCAGACCTCGTATCTCCGCGAAATTAGACCTTCAATCAGTTACCACGTTTTGCAGGTTTTCGGAAAAAAGAATAAAATCAACAAGGAGCAACCAACAGTGTCTTTTCCTGAGATGGACGTGGGTTAAGAATTAGACTACCACCACCACATGTATAACACTGCAGTCCAAACCAGCACTTTTTGCTTCTCTCTCTGAAAAACGAATAATACAGCTTAACGAGTTAAAAATGAAGGACGAGTTTTAGTCGGAGATGGTGAATCGCTGCAATTTTATCATAGCGAAAGGGCTTCAGCCAATATACAGAGTGCTGAGCCCTACAATCCTAACCCAATATTGTATTTCTGGGGGCACGCCCCCAGACCCCCAGGGCTCGCTTCGCTCGAGGTTATGGGCAGTGTGCAATTCTTTCTATTCGTTGAAGCTCCGCAGAGCCATGCTGTGCAGAGGGCTGACCCCTGAAAACCAGACCCAGTAGACCAGTTGGTTCGTGAGGCCCATCATTACCAAATTTCTGATGGACCAACTGATGACGAAGCTGCTGGCTTGAGTGTCAGATTTTTTGCAACGAGGATATGGTTGCCAGAATGAAGATGTGCAAGGGCAGGGCGGAAGAGTACTATACTTGTCTGTAATCTACCAAAAACGTTTCCCTCTGGCCACTCGCTCGGAATCCTTTGCCAAGTCACCACTGAAAGACACTGAATACGATCTTCAAGCTGCATTGAATAAACACAACAATCCGAGAACACAATTACGGGATCGCAACCACGACACCATTCACTCGATGGCGAGCTTGAAGTCAAGACTATGATCACTCAAGAAAGATTCAGAATTAACGCCTCCAGAAAAGAAACCAGTTTTTGGTTAAATTGGCTCTGCGAGGCTTCATCGAATACACCCATATCCCCGAGCAAAGCGAGCCCTGGGGGTCTGGGGGCGTGCCCCCAGAAAACCGACCAAGCGTTAAAGCGGCAGAGATAAGATAGTAATAAACGAGAGGGTAAGGGTTCTTGATCCTATGACTCAGCCAGAGTCATGCATGGGCTGTTCTAGAAAACGGCTTTGCGGTTAAACGGGTGTGCCGATCAGATGTGGCGTGGTGTGGTGTGGTGTGGATAGTGGGACAAGAGTCTTGGACTCTTAGGGTATAGGAGTCATGTGCTGTTGGAGAGTGAGTATAGATCTGATGATAACGGTTCAGACAGAATGGGTGGGTGAGCCGCACGAGGGTGTGTTTCTGGGGATCCGATCTCGGGATCGGCGGGAAATTTTCGCGGGATCGCTGTGCCCTTACGTCAGCTCCTGCATATGTGTAGAATTCGAAAGAAGCTGGAGCGGCCGGCCAGTCCCGGATGTGCCGTTTTGCGAAGGCAGCAAGGTCTGTGCGAGTGCCCAGAGGGTCCTGGGGGATCCGGCCAAGCCCAAGACGCTTGGTGAACCCACGGGCTTGTGACTCTGGTCTGATCGCAGTTTGTCTGGTGCGCCGCAGGGAGTGCGGCGCGGCCAAGCGCAGAGCAGTGCATGAAGCCCCAGGCACAGGATTCATTGGAGAGAAGCGCGCTGCTGCTGTAGACTAGTAGACGAACTGCCAGTCTACTAGGTGGGTTGTTTGTTTCTTGAGACGTATTGAGAGTATTGAGTTTGTTGTGTTGTGTGTTGTGCTGAAAGTATTAAGTTTCAGTGTGTTTCAGAGTCATCGCCTCTTGTGTACTTCATGACAAAGCGGGAATTGCTCTGCCGAGCAGCCACCGATCGGCGGAGTATATAAGGAATAGGTTCCCCCCTGGTTTAGGGTCGCCTAAAGTCAGCATTAAGAACCAATGATGTCCTCTAGTACGCTTGCTGGCGACACGCCGCCACCATATGAAGCGGTTGCCGGGCCAACGCCGACATATGGGTCGGCTGGCCCTGAGCTGCTCCCTGCCTATACTAACGACACGCGCATTGTTCCTCGCAAGAATGAGCGGGACAGCGAGTCGATCAAGTTTGAGCTGCCTGATCCTGGCAGGGTGTATCAATTGGGCGATCTGCTCATTGGAGAGCTCGTGATCTGTCCCGTGGAGGACATTTCTGTAGACACAATCACCATCGACTTTCTTCTTGTCGAGTCGACCACCATGAGCGACGGCCATCGGATGCCGCGGGTGGTGCGGAAGACGTCTGTGTGTCAGAACCATGTACCACGGCATTGTCTTCCCTCTGATCTCAAGCTAAAGCACGGGTTTCAATACACTTTCCCGTTGTCCATTCTGATCCCATATTCACTCCCACCCACGGCCTGCGACCAATCAAATCACTCCGACATGCACTCGCTGCTCCCTCCAGCATTGGGAGCCCCCTTTGACTACTCAATGAACCTTAATCACCCGGACGACCTGCCCGATGCGTGCGCTCGCATCAGCTACGGACTCCGGGCCCGTCTCACCCACGAGACCATCAAGGTTAGAGACGCCTTTCATCAGGTGAGCTTCGCTCCCGCCTACCCCATGGACGAGTTTCTGCCGGACTATGCGGGCGAGTATTCGTCGTCCAAGGCAATCAAGCGCGGGATGCTCCGTAGGACCCAGCTGGGCAAGTGCTCGCTCTCAGTATCTGACCCCACGACGAATCTCAAGATCTCCCGGTCGCATCCAGCGACTCTAGACCTCAATGTCAACTTCACGCCGTCTCACAGCAACGATGTTCCTCCAGAGATCCACAAAATGACCTATCGCATCCGCTCCTTTACCTATCTGACGCCTGCCCGGCTCAAGCGGCCGCCCAAGAACTGTCCAAGTCGGATGAAGCCCTGCGTGCAGACCGTGTGTCGTCGCAAGTTCGAAATGAAGCAGCTCAATTGGAAGCAACGCACTAATCCGAACAGGTCGTCGTCATACTCTGCACTAGCCCATCTACCGCTGTTTCTCCCCGACGTGGAAAAGGTGGTACCCACCTTCTCGACGTGTCTCATCTCACGCCATTACGAAGTGGAGGTGCAACTCTTCCTCGACTCGCACTCCAACGAGTCCATCGTCCTGCAGGTGCCGCTCATCGTCCTGCTCGACTCACAAGTGCCGCTCTCCCCCGCATCGCAGCACCGTTCGTCCGTATCCTCGCTCGAGTCCATCTCCACAATCAACGACGATGACGACGATAACAACACATCCATCTCCATCTTCGACAGCGCGCCACGCATCCACAGAACAAGCTCAATCACAAAACAAGCCATCGCTAACAACCTGTTCGACCCAGACGTCGTCGAAGACTTTTAGATCCCTCTATTTATTGCTAATGACCTTACGACCATTGTACATATCAATTGATCTGTTCAGAACAAACATCTCACTTTTTTGGGGGCACGCCCCAAACCCCCAGGGTTCCGCTTCGCGGAAGGCTTTGTTGGAGCACAACAAGGCTTCTTTTATCGAATCGAGTGGGTAACTTTTTGGGGGCAAGCCCCCAAACCCCCGTGGTTCCGCTTCGCGGAAGGAGTTGGGAGCCCATATTCTTCTGCGAAGCAGAACAACGCTTTTTGCTTCTTTTTCTGGAAAAAGAAGAATGCTATCAACCCTGTTGGCTTCCTTTTATCAATTTTCTGGGGACACGCCCCCAGACCCCCGTGGTTCCGCTTCGCGGAAGGCTTTGGGAACAAGTGCAAAAGCACATGAAATGGAAAGAACAATAAGAAATAATTTTATGTATTGGATCAAGAGTCTGGCATGGTCTTCGTGACTTATTCCGGGTTTAACTCCGAATGGGTCGGCCTGGCGACTCTATAATAAACTCATTAAATGTCAAAGTGGGAACCCATACTCTTCTGCGAAGCAGAAGAACGCTTTTTGCTTCTTTTTCTGGAAAAAGAAGAGGTCCATTAGCCCTGTTGGCCTCCTTTTATCAGTTTTCTGGAGGTGTGTCCCCAGACTCCCGTGGTTCCGCTTCGTGGATGGCTTTGGGAGCCCATACTCTTCTGCGGAGCAGAACAACCTTTTTTGCTTCTGCTTCTGGAAAAGAAGAATACAACTAACCCCTTTAACTTGAAATAGGTTATTCTATTCGGAGCAAGCTTTTAAACCTTGTGGTTACGCGTCGTGGAAGAGTTTGAGTGTCTGTAGTAGGTTGTAGCAATAGGCTCAAATATAGGTTATTTGTTATTTTAAGTAGTACGTGGAAATCAGCCTTCCCTTTTTCCTCTATAGTTAACTTGATGTGTTATGGGTCGGTAAACTCAGATAAGGCTCCATCGAATAGTAAGAACGAATGGCTACACCCATAACCTCGAGCGAAGCGAGTCCTGGGGTATGTGGGCTTGCCCCCAGAAATACTGCACCCCCGTGGCTCTGCGAGGCCTCGACTAATAGAAAGGGGAATGCCATTACCCATAGCTTAAGCGAAGCGAGCCCAGAGGAGCCTGGGAGCCACGCCTCCAATGTTCAATCCCAATCTTCTGTACTGTTCTTCCAAGGGAACTAACAAAGATGCCGGGCTCTTCTAGCCATAAGGCCCGACCTCCTGCTTCCTGGTAAGCCAGTTTCAAATGATAACTGTTAAGAGAACTTATGTTGAGTCTCCCGGTTAACTGTGTTGCGGAGAAGGAACTGTATCCAAGTCTCGGGGTATAGACGGATTCCACTGGATTGTGGCTCAGAAAATCAGGCACATTGGACTTCCTCCCATTTTTAAAGGCTTCTAACCCGTGACAAATTGCTGTTCACACAAGGACTTTCCTCGCTTCAGTCTTTCAAGTCCTTAATTGAATATTTCCACTATCACCAAAACCTGCGCTAGGGGTAGTTGGACTCAACATCACTTCAAAGGCTGCCATAAATATTGCTGGAACTGAAGGAGTAATTTCTTCAGATATGGATACTCTCTACCTTCACTAATGACTGTAGAGAACAATGAAGTAGGTTAAACCCTAGCTTTTCTCTATCTTTGAACTAACGCTTTTGCTTCTTTTCTGGAAAAGAAGAACGCTCGTCTACCAGCAGGTTTTCTGGGGTATGCCCCCAGACCCCGTGGGTTTGAGCTGATGTTTTTGGATTTTTTATAAACAAAGTTACTGTTCTGTGCTTAGAAGCCGAGCAGGGGCGTGATATGGGTCTCTTTGCATGTAGAGGCCTCGTAGAGCAAATGATTTTGATTCTCTTTTTAAAAGCGGACGACGCTGGACTATTGTGAGCCTAGAAGAACTAATATTCTTTAAAAAAGAGAATGATACAGAATCCCTATCCTTATGAGCCTCGCAGAGCTAATGTTATTGGTTCTCTCTCAAGAACCAATAGTTATAGGACTTTCTTACAAGTCTCGCAAAGCTTTAACCGATCGCCTGGTGTTGATGAACTCTGTTTGACTAAAAAAGAACCAAAAACCCAGCTCTGTGGTGCATTAAAGTTAGTGGATCCTATATGGTTTCAGAGCTCTTGTTTTCAGCTCTTTTAAAAAAAAATAAAAAAGAAGGAGAAGAAAGAAAGAAAGAAAAGAAAACGATATGAATTACTTCTGAAACCCATTTATTTATTCTTTTTCGACTTTCTACGATGATATTCCAGGGACACACCTCCAGTGGCCCAGGGTCGGCTTCTATCGCCGAGGTTTGATAAAGCGTTTCTACAACCAAGCATAAGGTTCACAATCATGGTACAAACCCTCTGTTACGAAACCATCCACCGACTCATGCTTTATGATGATATTTCTGGGGGCACGCCCCCAGACCCCCTGGGTCGGCTTCGCCGAGGGTTGGGTAGTGCAAGATAAAGCTCACAAATAGCCATACCTAGTGCACTTACACCAGTAGGAAGCTTGGGTCAGCATCTGAAGCCCCGCAGGGCTAATGTTTTTGGTTCTTTTTTTAAAAAGAACAAATCACGTCAAGCCCATTTATTTTTTTTTTTTTTTTTGAAGATACATCTGCGTCAAACAAGCTCTGGATCACGTGACTCATATACAGGGCCACTAGTGCACTTACACCAGTAGGAAGCTTAGGTCAAGATCTGAAGCCCCGCAGGGCTAATGTTTTTGGTCCTTTTTTAAAAAGAACAAAACACGTCTACGAGAGGCACGGGCCTGCGCCATTAATTTACGGTCCGTGCATGCATATACGGGCAAAGCCACGTGTCTATTCAGCTGCTTTGGATACGTGTTATAGACTAGCTGCGTGCATTAATTCGGAATCTGACCCTACGTGTCATTATTATTGCCGCTTGTGTTCCGTGCGGGCGGATAAAGCGTGCATGCATGTGTTATTTGCAGCTACGGCACGTCCAAAGTAGGAGACACGTCTGGTCGCGTGGTGTACAGGACTACTATTTATCTGGGATGTTTACATACGCATGTTGACAGAATACTAGATGTAGATTATTGTCGCAAAGGTAGACGTTTTTGGTGCTATCGGATGAACAAAAGACCGGGGTTTGGTCGATCGACCGGCCCGGCGTCGCCGACCCGACGGAGATGAACGCCAGCCCA
Source organism: Blastobotrys ciferrii (assembly GCA_030573635.1). NCBI lineage: Eukaryota > Fungi > Ascomycota > Dipodascomycetes > Dipodascales > Trichomonascaceae > Blastobotrys > Blastobotrys ciferrii. Next base: position 56,278 of record JAJMDO010000108.1, read on the forward strand.
GGTCCACGGCGTTGGTACGTTTAATATACTCTGTAACCAGGGCATTACCAAGTGTCGTTGCCGGCAAATGCATGTAGCGTCGGCTGTTTCAGCAGTGCAAATTCCTGCCTAGTGAGGTGTCCCCACAAAACAAACATGTACACCTGTCCATTTTCTGTCCCTGACGATCCTGCCGTTTTGGCCAGCTGTCACGCACCGGACCCATGACATCACCATCCCACCCAACATCAGGGCCAAAGCGCGCCGCGCCTGCACACAATGATATAGTACGCATGTACATGCAATGCACATGCAGGACAGGGTTCCTTAGCCAGTCGATCTGATTGTGATCGCAATTAGCTGCATGCACGGCTGCTCGCCTGGCCTGCGTAAACAATGCATGCTCTATTACCCGATCGCCCGCTCCACCCCTCAGGGGCGGCCACAACCATCCAATACTACTTTCTTTTTTCTCTCACCACACACCCACTAAAAACCGATCGGCACAAACCTTCGAACCAATCTCACAGGAATGCAAACCCACATTCTTTTCTCTTCATACCAATTCCCCTATAAATAAAGACCTTCTTTTTCAGAAGACACCAAGCAGCCTCTGTCACTAAACTGAACTACTACCCCTGCAAATCCAACGCATAAGGTTTCCTCAAACCCTAACCCATATTGTTTTCTGGGGGCACGCCCCCAGACCCCCAGGGCTCGCTTCGCTCGAGGTTATGGGTAGTGTTCCCTCTTTCTAATATAAACTGATTAAATGTAATGTTCCATCTTTCTGTTCGTTGAAGCCTCGCAGAGCCACGGGGGTGCAGGGGGCTAGCCACCTGCAAAATCCTAACCCAGGTATAGTTTTCTGGGGGCACGCCCGCACGGCTCGCTTTGCTCGAGGCTATAAGTAATGTTCCATTATATTGTTTCTATTCGCTGAATCCTCGCAGAGCCACGGGGTGCAGGGGGCTGGCAGCCTGCAAAATCCTAAATCTATTTTCTGTCTTTGAAACCCTGTGTTTGACTTCCAGCCAAACATTCAGGAATTGTTTTCATAGAAACCAAAAACCCAAACTTTGCCACGTAAGCCAGAGAGAAGTAATTGATAGTTTATCGTTCTTTTCAAAAAAGAACCAAAAACATTACCCCTGCGGGGCTTCAATTCGTCGAAATGTGTTGATCTTTTTGCAAGAGCCAAAAGAATTACCCCTGGGGTTCAAACCTTTCAACCCATTGGATCTGTGTTTCTTTTCTGTTGTGTGTGGTTACCACAGGGTTGGACACTGTATTTTGTCACTGGTTACTTTCCTGAGTCCCCTCCCCGAAATGTTTTCTGCTCAACCCTTGCCATTGACTAGAATTCATCATAGTTGTCTTATCTCTGCAGTGATATATCCTCCGTTTAGCCTGCAGTCGATCTGAAATTAGGACAAAGTCAATTGACCTAGTGGTATTGTTGGACCCACACTAAAGATATTCCCACAATCAATGCAGAAAGCTGTTCTGACCCCTCTTCCAAACAATTAACTGAAGCATCTTCAAAACTTCACTGGGTTCAAAAATTAACTAGCCTTCCTTCCTCCCTTGCGTCCCCAAACTTCAAATTTTCCTGGGGGCACGCCCCCAGATCCCCCCCCCCCCCCGTTGTTTCGCTTCGCGGAAGGATTTGGGAACCCCAACGTATTCTGCGAAGCAGGACAATGTCTGAAAAAGGAGATGCTTCCAACACATTTCCTAATACTTCCGGGAAGGGAAACCGTAGGGATCTGAAGATGTTTCCCCAGAAAGTTTTGAAGTTGGTTGTATCTTCTTTTTCCGCAAAATACATTTTCCTGCTTTGGATTCCCAAACCTTCCGCGAAGCGGAACCAAGGGGGTCTGGGGGCATTTTTGTAGCTGATCAAATATATTTTCCTGCTTTGGGTTCCCAAACCTTCCGCGAAGCGGAACCACGGGGGTCTGGGGGCGTGCCCCCAGAAATGATTGAGTTTTGGTTTGCTTGGAGTTCCCTTATCTTATCTTTTTGACTGGGTTAGGGTTGGGAGTTTTTTTTTGGGTTGTGGTGAGGTTTGAAAAATTTTGGGAGTTGGGTTTTCGCGATTAGATAATGGAGTTGAGCAGGTATTTTGAGCCCAAGCGGGTGTACCGGCCGTTCTACAGCAATGGAGTGGCTGGCATCAGCGAGGACGGGTTGCTGGTGACGGCTTCGGGCGAGGACCGCGTGGCGGTGACCGACATTGAGACTGGTGATCGGGTTGGTGCCGAGCTCGAGTTGGAGGACACAGTCACCAGCGTGGGCATTTCACCCGACGGGCGGTACGTTGTCGCATGTGGAAGGAGCTCGTTGATGGTGTTGTATGAAAGAGACGACGAAGAAGAAGGGTTCAAGGTGCTGAAGAAGATCGCCCGGGCACATAGCAGCCCGGTGATTGTGTGTGCAATGGACCCAACGTCGTCGCTCGTGGCCACCGGTGGCGCTGAGGGCGGCGTCAAGGTGTGGGATTTAAGAGGAGGTCACATGACCCACAGCTTCACGGGTCATGGGGGGGTCGTGTCGGCCCTGGCCTTCTTCTGTCGGGGGACCGACCTCCGGCTCGCCAGTGGTAGCGAGGACACAAAGATCCGTCTCTGGAACCTGGCTCGCGCGAAATGCACTGCTGTGCTCGATGGTCACGTGAGCGTCGTTCGCGGCCTCGAGTTTAGTGCCGACGGACGGCGACTTGTGTCGGCGGGCCGGGACCGTGTAGTGAATGTATGGGAGGGCACAAAGCTGGTCAAGACGATTCCCGTCAAGGAGAGCATTGAGGCGGTGTCGCTCTTGCTTGATGATGACGATTGTGTGTACACTGGCGGTGAAGAGGGTGTGGTTCGACGGTGGCGAGTGAGCACGGGGGAGAAGGAGCTGGAGAGTGAGGAGGGGGTCTCGGAGGGTGGCGATAGTAGTGTGGTGGCGATGGTGCGACATTCCGGGGCACTGTACGCCATGTTTTCGGACCAGACAATCGCAGTATTGGACGCACAGACGCTGCAGGTGGACCGTCGTATCGCAGGGACCCATGGCGAGATTGTCGACTGCTGCTATCTCGGAGAGTCCGGCGACCGACTGGCCCTCGCCACCAACAGCTCGCCAGACATCCGCCTCGTCAGCACAGCCCGCAACATGGTCGACTACGACGTCCTCGCCGGCGAGCACACCGACATCGTCGTCGCCCTCGACTGCTCCCGCGACGGCCGCCTCCTCCTCAGCGCCGGAAAGGACCGCGTTGCACGGCTGTGGGATATCGAGAAGCGTGCGGCTGTGCAGCAGTTCAGGGGCCACGCGGGGAGCGTGGGGGCGGTGGGGGTGCCGAAGCACGTGACGAGCCCCACGTGGGTGGTCACGGGATCGCAGGACCTGACGGTGAAGCGATGGAGCGTTGCCCGGGGGACGGCCGAGTGGACGCGTCGCGCGCACGATAAGGACATTAATGCTATCGACGTGTCACGTGATGGGCGGTTTTTCGCCACTGCGAGTCAGGACCGGACAGTAAAAGTGTGGGACGCCGGTAGTGGAGAGGTTGTCGGTATTCTACGAGGCCATCGTCGAGGCGTGTGGACCGTGCGATTCAGCACGTTTAACGACGATACGCTCGTGACGGGTTCTGGAGACAAGACAGTGAAGCTGTGGAGTCTGCGGAGTATGGCGTGTGTGCGAACGTTTGAGGGCCACGCGAACTCGGTGTTGAAGGTCGGGATCTTATCGGAGGGCCGACAGATCGCGAGTGCGGCTGGCGACGGCCTCGTGAAAGTATGGGATGCCCAAACGGGTGAATGCAGCTGCACACTGGACAATCACGAAGACAAGGTGTGGTCGCTGGCTGTTCGTGGCCAGGAGCTCATCTCTGGTGGTGGCGACTCGGTGATCACGGTGTGGACGGATGTGACGGCTCAGAAGGAACAGGAGGAGGCCCAGGCGCATGAACGCGAGGTCGAGCAGGACCAGGAGTTTGAAAACCTCGTCCGTCAGGGCAAGTATAAGGCCGCAGTGCTGATTGGCCTCGAGTCGCTGAACCACCCCCTGCGGCTTCTCCGAGTGTTCAACCAAATGTCCGACGCGGAGATGCGCGCGCTGATGGAGGAACTCGAGCCTGATCACGTGAGCAAGCTCCTGCTCAGGGTCCGCGACTGGAACACGCGCACAAAGTCCAGCCGCATCTCCCAACGCATCATCTACCACATACTCCAGACCCACAGCATCGATGAGCTCCTGGCGTTGCCAGGTATCATGAAGACAGTCGACGCGCTGCTCCCATATTCAAACAGACATTACTCCAAGCTAGAAAACATCATAGAAGACGGCTACCTGGTAGACTACGTAATCGAAGGTGCATGATAATAATACAACTTAATTAACCGTTAACTTATCATGGTTTTCTGGGGGCAAGCCCCCAGACCCCTGTGGTTCCGCTTCGCGGAAGGAGTTGGGCCAACCTATCTTCTGCGAAGCAGAACAACGCTTTTTGCTTCTTTTTCTGGAAAAAGAAGATACTCTCAACCCTGTTGGCTTCAGTTTGTCGAATTTCTGGGGGCAAGCCCCCAGACCCCCGTGGTTCCGCTTCGCGGAAGGAGTTGGATCCAACCTATCTTCTGAAGCAGAACAACGCTTTTTGCTTCTTTTTCTGGAAAAAGAAGGATACTCTCAACCCTGTTGACGTCAGTTTATCGATTTCTGGGGGCAAGCCCCCAGACCCCCGTGGTTCCGCTTCGCGGAAGGAGTTGGGCCTAACCTAAATTCTGCGAAGCAGAAAAACGCTTTTTGCTTCTTTTTCTGGAAAAAGAAGATACTATTAAGCCGATTAACTTAGAAAGGGTTAAGTTTCTGGGGGCAGGCACCCAGACCCCCCGTGGTTCCGCGGATTTGTGTCCAGTCTATATTCTACGAAGCAGAGCAACGCTTTCTGCTTCTTTTCTGGAAAAAGAAGAATTCTATCAATCCGACTGGCTTAGAAAAGATTGATTAATTAATTACTTAATTGATAATCAATGTTACTCCTGCGTAATTACTTAATGTGCAAATATATATATGTGGCATATCAAGCAGGAGGGTTCATATATTGGTCTGATTCAGACGCTTCGGCATTTTTTGAGTTTTCACCGTTGGGTTCGTTGATGGCACTGGGTTTTCCTCAAGGAAAACTATTTCGTATGTCGAGACAAACCCTGGTCTTCACTGGACAAACCCACATAAGCGGCCCTTTCGCTGAAGATATTTCCATCTAATACGACTGATGCGGTACCGATTTGATGAACTCATCCACCGTATCTAAGCCCTTTTTGTTATCAAGGAGGACCTTCAAGTTGAGCTCCGGTGAAACCGGCCTCAGGACTTGTCTGGCATTCTCTTATTGGCCACATCTCATCAAGATATATGTAAAGTGCCATCCAATTCACCGCAGTATTCTTTGTTGAGGACCCTCAACCGTTGGAAGTCGCTTCCAATGTATCCATGTTGTGTTCGCATTTGTACAGCCTAGAAGAGATCAATTTCTCTTCAGAACTAAGGGTTTGGGCTCCGTACACTATTCCAGGTTAGGATTTGCAGGGGGCAGCCCCTACACCCCCGTGACTCTGCGAGGCTTCAACGAATAGAAGAAAAAGAACACTACCCATAGCCTCGAGCGAAGCGAGCCCTGGGGGTCTGGGGGCGTGCCCCCAGAAAACCGCTTCTGAGTGTCTCTGGCGATACGGTCTGTTCATTCAGCATATCCATCACGCGCCTGATAACCACCGTGGTGACCCTGGCCCGTATTTCATAGAACATATTGATCAGTCATTACGTCCCTGGCGATTGCATGTTCAGCGATTGCGGTTGTATTGTATTCCAGTCAATCGTACCTCGAGACTGACGCAAAAAAAATAAAAAAATCCAACATTTGACACAACTCCGGACTTCCATAAAACTACTTGCTGTACGTGTCCTGTTCAGGATGAAAGATTAGGAAACAGACAAGCTAACTACACAGATCAGGCACGGCATACTAGAATAGAGCATCGCCTACATCTACGTTATATCGGCCTCACCAAAAAAACAGCCGCTTAGTGCCGGCCTATGAGTGAAACAAATCACTTGACTAGAACCGTTTTTTAATATCGTTGCGTGACACGAGGCGTAGGCTTGAAGGATAATTGACTCGCTAACCATTCATCTCTGTCCTCATGTAACTCTATTTGAGTTCAGTGCTAGATACACACAAACCATGCAACGGCCCGTCTTCCCCGCAATTCCAATCAATCAACCCACGCTCCTCCCAGCCCTGATACGTCATAGTCGACTAATTTGCTGGGGGCACGCCCCCAGACCCCCGTGGTTCCGCTTCGCGGAAGGTTTGGGTCCAACCTATCTTCAACGCTTTTTGCTTCTTTTTCTGGAAAAAGAAGGATACTCTCAACCCTGTTGGCTTCAGTCCATCAATTTCTGGGGGCAAGCCCCCAGACCCCCGTGGTTCCGCTTCGCGGAAGGTTTTGGGTCCAACCTATCTTCAACGCTTTTTGCTTCTTTTTCTGGAAAAAGAAGGATACTCTCA